>JARHVA010004999.1:1085000-1152500 GCA_037957365.1 Torreya grandis
ATTTTTGGAGGTAACTTCCTAGCTTAAATGAGGCTATTCTCAGCTCTAATGGCAAGGTCATATGCTTTAGATAATGTGTATTAAGCCATGGATTATATCATAATGGTTATGTTGGTACCAATATCACTCAAATATGTTTGAAACACAATGATAGAAAGTGGTCTCATGGGAAGGGGAAACATATGACAAGGTATTTGGAATCTCTCATTAAAATCATACATTATCTCTTTGGTGGCTCTTTGTATCACATTAAATTGGTGGATGAGTGATGTGTGATCACTCATATCCTCAAACCTTGAAGTTAGCAGCTCTCCAAAATCATTGCATGTTATGATATAAACATCAATAAAAGACCTATACCATTCAATTTATTTCCCTCTAAGTGAAATGGAAAGGAGTCTAATGCCAATATTGACTTTAGTGACATTACGAAAACTTCAAAAAATTGAGATATCCCTAATGTGCTCACTAGGAGTGACATGACCTTCACCATTGAATGTAGGAACACTCTTTTTAACATTAGGAAGAATGCCATCTTATGCATCAATATGGATAGGGTTTTTAATATTAAATGTTGGAAAGGCATGCTACCTAACCATGTAATGTTTAAGTTGTTCTTTACTTTCTTGGATTCTTGGCTATCAAATTCCTCTTGATTTTCAAAGGGTAGAATAGGCTAAGGATGTTGAACTTAATTAGGATTTTAGGTTAAAGAGATGGACTGATGGGATTGAAATCTCTAATATAAGATGACCTAGTAAATACCAAGAAGTATGAGAAAAAATATATGACAAAACAATGGTTTAAAACCATATTTTACCTTTAATTGAGTCATAAAATGCTAAGTAGAAAACCATATGTAGTTGTGATGTTGTCAAGACCAACATTCACCTTAACAATTTATCTTTAGGACAATGTTTGAATGGGAATTAAATAGATATTGTCACTTATTATCATACCCTAAATTATTTTTTTCAATCCTAATATAATATTTTGGCAACATTTGACTACCTCTAGGCTTGTGGGTTCCCTATAGTAGAGATAGACCTCTAGGTTTAAGGGCTAGCTCCCTAGATTGATCCTTAAGTGATTATCATCTACACTAACTAATTTATTGTATGAAAAGGTAGATAATTATACATGAAATTAAACTAATATAAGGGGGTGATACACCAAAAATATCTCTATAAGATCATCATACTTGTTCACTAAGAGACATGACCTACAACACTAGCTTCAAAGTCCTAAATTACTCTAACATTAGTATTTCAAATATAGAGGTGATATGCATGAAAATACTCAAGGTAAGTGGATAAATGGTAAATTTTATACACTAATTCTACCTATACACTTTAAGGGAGTCAAAAACACTAATTATACTCTATATGACCTATTATAATGGGAACTTCTTGTACTAAACATGAAAGGATAAAGAGAAGGAAGGATATACGCTTATCACTAAAATTCACCATACATAAATTCACACACTTATAAAATATGTTTGTAATCTCAATAATAGATTTTAAATTCTATTAAAAATAAAAATACAACATCAAACTAGTAGGGATTCACCATACTAGGTGTGTAACTAGAATGTGTGACATGAGAGAGAGAGGAATTAAGATCAAGGGTTGCAATGTCACATATCAAGGCATGAAAATTAGTTTTGTTTTAGGAGAAAGTAGTATGAAATAAACCATGAAATGTCTCTCTGTAAAAATGTCCATGTGAAGCATGACAACTCCTCAAATCTAGCATATGACCCTTTAAATGGCTTCTTGAAATTACCTTCATCATTAGGCCTCTCTTGAGCACTAAAAAATAGAATAGGGAGAGATGACACATGTGAAATATAATTGATGGGTTATAAAAAATCTTCAATAGTCCTCATATGTGTCCATAATTATTGGTTTTCTTCTAAACACTTTTTCTCATCATCTACAGTCACCATCACTGTCCTTTTAGGTATGTCCTTACATTTGTCGCCTAAATGATCTTAAATTTATCAATAAAATCCATGTAATGGGTGATATGACACCTTTCAAGAGTCTTCTTTCTTTTCATGCCATGAATAAAACCTTTAATGGCCTCTTAATTGGACATATCACCTTCTCACTTGGTATTCACTCTCCATTTCCATCACCTGTCATAGACTACCTGAAGTGAATGACTTAGTAGAGGTGTTTATGTGTATAATAGTGGAAATAAATGGATGTAACTAGTTATAATAGGTCCTAATTGACATTCTCAAATGATCCTAAGTATTTAACTCTCTTTTACACCTATAAAACATACTAGATACTATAATAAACCATATTTGTAGCATGTCTATGTAAATAGGGTACAAATAAAATGTGTGGGGAAGAACATGGGAGAGTCCTTTGCAAGTCAAATAGTGTCCTAACCAAACTAACTCATATAAATGCATCATCTTATTTATCATTCCAATTGGATTAATAACAAGGGGTTTTGAGGGTTTAAGGTGGTTTTGATCCTTAGGGATTGTTCATAAAATTTAGACAGTCGATCTATGAAAAAATCCTATTAAAGGAAAGTTTTGGACCTCGTCTAACTATTCAAATCTTCTTAGGTCTCCATGCTAAGTGTTCTTACTAGTGTGAGCATCTAAAAGTGGCCTCTCAAGCTTTGGAGTATATTAAACATACCCTTTGATAAGTTTGAGCCAAAATGACTAACCTAGGTGGTGTATTTTGTTGACCAAAAGATCCAAAAAACCTTATACCTCCCTCTAAAGATCATAAAGTGTATGGGAAATTTTATCTTGCCTTGTAAGTGAGATTGGACCCCTTTAGGGATTTAGGCCTAATAGGCTTAAACTATTTTTGTGCATGCTTAGGACACCTTGTGTAGTTTTTTGAGCATATGAGGTCTCTTATATGTTTTCTCCATGCTCAACTAATCATTATACATCTTCTTGTAATTCTCTAGCACCTTACCTCTCATCTTTCTTACCACTTCATGTCAAACCTATAGTCACCTTCTTTCCTAGAGTGCCCTAAATCTAAGATAGAATAAAGGGCATATCCCCTATTGTATTAATCAAACCAATGTTATGAGGGGGTTGAATAGGTCATAGGGACCTTATATACAAAAATTCATGGATGGACCACCTCTGAAATGCCATCAACATTCCCACTTCTTAAGGTAGACTTTTTAAAGTTCATTACTATGTAGGATTTGTGTATTAACTATATCTTGAGGATTGGAATTCATTTTATACATTACTTATCTATATTTATTATCTCATGAGGAGTGTTAATACTAATTTTAAAGTAGTCTTAAACATGTTTAACACTCCATACCTTTGCCAACTTCTCAAATTAGCCTTCTTCCCTACCTAGGCCAACTGCCTATTATAACAAACTATGTGTTTGTATTCCCAAGTAAATAAGGATCATGTAGGACATTGAAATAAATTGTGTGTCATGTTTATTTTATGCTTTAATTCCTCAATACCATTTCATAGATACATATATTTTCTTATATCATGCATATGCTAGGCCAACATCAAAACTATGATGTTTTAGTGTGGAGTCACTCTACATTCAAACTGTAAGTGATCATTTTGAGAGAAAGAGGACCATTAAATATAATTTAAATCCTTTTAACCATATGTTTCACATATTATGTTATGCGTGAAGTCTTGGGATTCATATCCAACTTGTTTTAACTCATCTCTACTCATAGTTCTAATTGTCAAAATTGTATGTTCTTAATATCTTATTAGTCCAAAATCCACCTATAAGGTGATCATTTTGAGAGAAATAAAGGTTATTATATGTGTTTATTAATGTCATAATTTTTTCCCTCAATTCCTAAAATGTTATTTTGGTCACTAACACCTTATATCATCAAATGATATCACTTAGTTTACAGACCATGTTTTTATTTGGTCATGTTGCATCATGAGACTATCTAGGCTTAAGGAATATTATAGATGACCAAGTTCTTAGAGTGAGAATTTAATTGAGATGAAAAAACTATCTACATTACCTCCTCATGGCCAAAAAATCAAGTTATCTTGTCAAAAAATTTCCCCTATGCCTGAGTTGTGTGATGGAGGCCATTAGACCAGTTTGTACTTCAAGATGTTCCATCATGAAAGGATCAAGAGAAAGGTAGAGTCGTCATTTTAGAGACCTTAAGGTAATTTATCCCTAAAATAAAAACTTTCAACTTGTGGAGAGTTAGAATAGTTTTATTTTCCACTTTATGGTTCTACCAAGGTTAGTATGACATCCTTCATGTTCTTAGACCTAATGAAGCCCTTAGACTAGTTCAAATACCTAACATTCAAATACTCAATCCTCTCTCTGGACCACGTACAAGTGCATATGCAGGACACATGTAATTGCATGGTGAATAACTAGTTAACACAACCAATGTCAAATAGTTTGAATGGTTCAAATTAGATTTTTCATAATTCAATAGATCTCTCACCACTTTCATACCTTCATGTCTAATCCTCATGATTATGTAGGGCTCCGCTTTTGCCTACATGTAGATGGATATCTATAGAAAACTTAATGCACATGAATATGACTATGTTTTTCATTAATATGTTAGTCCTTAGACTAATAATTTTAAAATTAATCTGATCACCATGACCATGGAGAGAATGAAATATAAATACACCTTTGATATGGAATCCAAAACATGAAAAGGAACTCCACTACTAAGGGAAACTTGTCTATAGACTATGACAGTGTTATTTACTAGCAACATTGGATACTTGCACTTTTTGATTTCATCTCACACATTCAAAATGAGTTAATAACCATATGAGAAGAGTTTCCACACTTTTTAATGCCATATATAGTGCTTGGTTCATATAGACCAACTCAAATAGAGAGGAAACCTATAGGGTGTGGGGATGAACATGTATAAAAATTGACTAACACTCTTATCATTCATTCATAGAGTAAAAGAAACAAATCTTGGAAATCTTACAATTTATTTTAAGTGGAAAAACAGTAATAACTCCCACCAAGTGCACTTGACCTGATTCATCTCCTACTGTCCATACTAAACAAAAATTGGTTATTCATTTTTGTCTTCCTAGTATAATGATAGAAGAATGAAATGGTTTATTCCATTTTCAAGTTTTCAAAATATAATTTTTTTTAGAATTGAGTTTATGGGAGTGGAAGGTATATTTTATAAGCCTTCCCCACATGCCAAATATGCTCTGCAGTCCATACAACTACCCAACCTCTCTCTAACGACTTGATTTTATTGTTTTGATGCTACTCCTTCATTTTGTTAATTATGAGACATTATTTTATGAATTCAAATTACACATAGACGTTGATATATACTTTGGAACACTTGTATTTAATTCTAAACCATAAAAAAACTTCATAAATGACTCAAAAATGACATTATAAGGCATGAATTGACCCCATGTCTAAAATTAACTATAACAGAGCTAGCAACACATCAAATTACATCACTAGGACCATGATAAAACCTATAAAACCCTAATACATCCATATATAATCTTTCAATAATAGGGGGTTTACCTATTTTGACTTGTGGTCAAAATAGTCAATAGAATCTCTAAGGAGATAACTTCAAGGGCCTTGTAGTACCTTCAAGGTATCTCCTAGAAAATATGTTTAAGGTACTACAAGGACCTGCAAGGTATCATCTAAAATGTGCCTCTCATGTTATATTTCAAGACATACATTGACCTATAAATTTATACCTAACTCAATTTCTTCTTTAAACAATTCAAGGCACTCAATTGAGGTCCAATCTTCATTGATTTTATAGAATTATGTTAGGAATCCATTAATTCCAAGGGCCTTATCAAGTTTCCAAGAGTCAATCTCACCTTTGACCTCATCCAAAGAGATATAACTATCCAAAAAGGTTCCCTAAATGGGGGAAACTTTTCTTGGAATAATATTTTCACATAATACCCTATTCTTTTCCATTTGATCATTCGACCCCTTAGTTAAGAACATGTTTGAGTATAAATAGAAGAATGTCTTTTTGATATATTTTTTTATCCAATAAAACTTTATCATCCTCCTTAATTTTTTATATTTTTAATTTTTTATGCTTAGTCCTTAAAACCTAAAAGAAAAATTTAGTACCTTTATCACCTAGCTTAACCTAATGAAGTCTAGATCTAACTTGGGCACCTTTGGCATAGTAAATCTGGTGATTCCTTAGCATATACTTAAAAGAATGAAATGTGTTCAATAAGGACCCATTATTTGTGTCACATTGTAATTCAAATTCCAGCCTAATAAACTATTCTTAGGCTATTATGAAAGATTTTATTTGCCTCTTAGCTTTAATTTATCCATAACATCTAGAAAATGTTTTTGATAGGTCCATTGAATTATTCCAATAATAAATTTTAGATTCTGAGTCAAAGGAAAACTTCTCGACATTCCAAACTAACCTAATACTATCCAAGAACTCTCTTTTTATAAGGTGAGACACATTAAGTTTATATATTCTTTCCATGGTGGCCTTGTCTTACTTTTCATCACCACTGATATTAAAATAGGGCTTAATAGGGTGATGGTATGATGTAGCAAAAGGACTAACCTTAAGCACATTCCGATCTCCTTCCAGATTAGTCTACTATCCAAGAACTCTCTTTTTATAAGGTGAGACACATTAAGTTTATATATTATTTCCATGGTGGCCTTTTCTTATTTTTCATCACCACTGAGATTAAAATAGGGCTCAATAAGGTGATGGTCTGATGTAGGAAAAGGATTAACCTTAATCACATTTCAATCTCCTTCCAGACTAGTCTCAAAGGCATATTTTCTCAAATACAATCTATCAAGTCTAGAGTAAAGACTTCTAAATATAGCTTGGTTGTTAAACCAAGTGAACAAGATGAATTTAATTTTTGGCTTACCTTTATTGAAAGGCTGAACCAATTTGTGTAGTCTTTTTAATTTGGACCAAAAATGTAGTTTATTTCCTTTCCACATGTGAGGGTCTCCTCTAATTTTACCCTCTCTTTCGTCAATCATATTAAAATCAATGTCAAACACCCACATAGTTTCCTTGATATTATATGCAATCCAATTTCAAAGTTTTATGCTTTCCCTGTAGTCATTAGGTGCATATTTTCTACAAATTTGAAACATTTTGCCTTTCTTGTTGAAAATAACCAAATTGCCCTATTGCAAGGAGAGACACCATGTTCCATAATATAATCTCCTTGAATTAGGTTAATCAGAATATAAGTACCCCCTTTATCTTTGTAATGGTAAGTAAAGAACTAGATTTCATTAGGCCAAATATATCCTAAATTGAAGGAAATGATTGTACCAATTACTTAGACATCCTAGAAAATGAGAAATCACATTTAGCTCTAGAGTTTTTAAACTACCTCACAATAGGTTTCCTATCTAGAGATTCAAGTCCCCTTACATTCCAACAAAAAATATGCATTACCATGCTCATTAATACTTGGTATTCTTTGGGGACTTACTTCCCCCTTATTTTGATACATTCTTGAGAAATTTCTATAAAATTTACTCTCCTTATTCCTTTTTTAATGCTACTATCACCACTTTTTGTTCCCCCATTTTTAACAATCTTCTATCTTTGGTAGAGGGACTATCAAGGGATGTATTTTTAATAGAATTTTTTTTTAGTCTTTTTATAGACACTTTATAGGTCTAATTATCTCTAGTATTATGATTGGATAGAATTCAATTTAAAACATCACCATGAGCTAATATATTTAGGGCCTTCCTACTGGAGAAATGTCCATTAGGGGCTCAACCTACTCAAAAAGGTTATCAAGAGGAAAATCAATCTTATTTCCTGATATCAATTCAAATAAATTTTATTTTAAACCATAAGGGTCATGGAAAGCCATAGAAGGTCCCCCTTTGGAGATGAGAACACCATCAATCATATCCTCATCAAACTATTCTTGGTTATTTAAAACTTCAAAGGGTAGATTGGTTTGTTCCATTGAATCAGTTTGCTTACCTTTATATTTGAAAATTGATAAAATAATACCTTTATGATGGGTAGTTGTAAAGGGGGAGGTTCCCCATTATCAATCTCGTGAAAAGCTACTTTACTCTGAGCAAAGTTTGAACTGAATTTTACTCTTGGGACCTTAGTAGGGGATGTTGTGCCTTCCTCACATTTAGTGTTGATGACTAGATTATCTATGTTTTCCAAGTCCTACACTTGAGGTGGGAGGGGATTAAAAATAAAATCTTTGATATTTAGTTTAGGGCCTCTCTCGAATATATTATCACTATTTTTGTAAGAGGGAAATAAAAGGTAATTTTTCCTCATGTGACCATCTTTCTTAAAAAAAAATGTGCATTGAGACCTCCCAATCCTTTGATAGGGTATATTCAATATCCCTAATTGATTTTAAAAATGATGGAATCTAGAAAGGTTTCCAAAGGGTGAAAGGAAATTATAACCCATGCATTCATGTGGACTAGAGACAACCTCGTGTACTCAACCCTAAGAACCTATCCTAGGATTTGAAGGGATTTAGTGATAAAATTCCATAATTGGAGGGGGAATTTTTCAATATCGATCCATTTAAGGACTATTTTGAACACCATGTCCTAAATTTCTATGTTAGGAATCCATGGAACACTTTAAACAATTATTTTCCCACATTCCATAGGGATTTTTAATGAAATTGATTTGCATGTTGGAATTTTTAAAAATAATTAGAAAAAGACTTTTTATAACATTCTATAGAAATTAACATAGATACCCATTTTATTACCCCATACCAAATTTAACTAGTTATCAAATAAATTCATTGAAGGGAGAGAATTTAGTTTTAAAAAAACAAAGAAAATCACAATGTTTTTTAACCTATCTTATTCCATGGTAAAATATTATTCCATAGATAAGTTGGGGAGCATAAAAATGGTTTTACTAGAACTAGGGATATTACCATCCTGTCCTTCACTACCTCCTCCTTCTCCATATTTAGATGTGCTCCTTGGGCCACAATGATTTTTGTACCTTGTGAATGCTTAATAAACTCTTCTTACTGTAAAATTTCACTGAAAGGCTTCCCATTATCACCATTTTTACACCACCCTTCTCAACAATAAAATTTGGGTCACTTGATTCAGTGCACTCATTACCTAACAATTTTCGGCCTTCATTTACATTTATACTTTCATTAATGAGACACTTTACATGGTTTAGAACACTTCAGTCACCTTCCTCCTTAATCCACCACCATTAATTACTTTCTCCTCTAATATTTAACACATATCTATTTATGGTTTTGTTAGGGTTTTTAGTTCTGAGTGCTTCTATTTCAATGGAGGCTACTACCTTTGGTAGTGCCTCTAGGGACTCAAATTTGTTGGAGGAAATTATTTCTAATGGATGGAAGAAAGTGTTAATTGGGGAAAAGATGTGTTCTAATAAAAACATGTTGAGCTTTCCGGTCAAAAAAGATTCTATAGAGGGTATAACTCTAGCTATTCCAGATGATCTGATTGAAGAAATCGTGGCAACAATGGATCTTGATCTGGTAGGTAAGTTTTTCTCCTTCCATCCTAATATTGAGATGGTTAAGAAATGAGTGATTTCTCAGTGGAGAATCAAAGGTAGTGTTTTGGTCATTGCTATGGCAAGATGTTTGTTCTTATTTAAATTTATGAATAGGGAGGATATGATTGCTATTCTTACTAGAGGACCTTGGCTTTATGGTCTACATTCACTTGATTTGTGCCCTTGGAAACTAAGGTTTAACCCTAACTTAGACCTCAACAAGTCTGCTCCTGTTTGGGTAAGATTGCTAGGGTTTCCCTTAGAATTTTGGGATGAAAAAATATTTACGGCTATTAGCAACTCCTTTGGTTAGTATATTACTATGGATCATACTACTTGCACTCAATCTAGGTGTGTTTATGCCCAATTTATTGTCAATGTGGAGATCAATAAAACCCTTCCCATGTCCATAGAGTTAAAATCTAAATATGGGATTTGGAATCAGTGAATCCTCTATGAAAATACTACCACCTACTGTCAAATATGCAAGAAAAAGGGACATATAATGACCAAATTTAAGGTGAAGCAAATGGGAAATAAAGATGATCCTCATATTTAGGGTGAGGATCATTCTCATAAAACTATTAACCCTAGCAGTCAGGGAATGGGGGTAATGTGAAAAATGTTGTTCCAGATGCTAATGCTAGGAAGGATATGGAAAAAGATGGTTAGGATGTTGTCTCAAGTAATGAGGGAAAAGCTTTTCTAGATGATAATAATGAGAAGGTTATGGATAAATATTGTTAGAATGCTATTGTAGATACAAATAACTATTTGGATCAATAGACCAATATGATTGATGAGAGTGAAATACATGCCCAATCGATAGATGGGGATGATGAAGAAGGCAAGGATTTGAGAGATGATCAGTATGATCTACCTTCAAAAATAGCAGATACTAAGGGAAAAATAACTTTATATTCAACCTAGGATACTTCTCATGCTCTAGAAGCAGGAAACCAATCAACCAATCCTTCATTAATAGTTGAAATAGGGAAAATTAGTAGTGGTAATTAGTAGGAGGAATAAATTACCCCTAAGAAAAACAATTGTAGAGGTAAAAGATCTACTTATGTTGGCACTGACTCCAAACAAGGGAGACCAACCCTAAGGGAAACAAGGCAATGGGAGATTACTAGTGGTAAGTAGAAAACATTAGAGGCCCATTCCCTCAAATATTCTAAATGAGAATTTTATCTTAGAATCTGAGGGGCTTTAATAGCCCCTCCAAACAATTTGAGGTTAAAAACTATGTTATAGATAATAAATTAGATATTTTATTACTTCAAGAGGTCAAGATGAATGAGGAGAGCTTTAAGAAGATAACTGACTACATATGGCCTAAGGCTACTTTCTACATCAGTCCAACTATAGGGGCTTTTGGTGGGATTATTACTATGTGGAATAGTGCTAAATTTCAAGCTTCTCTAGTTGCTTCTAACAAGCATTTTCTAGTTATTAACTTCTCTTTGCCTTCCTTAAACATGTCTTTGATTAATATCTATGGCCCAAATAATAGAGCTCTAAAGCAAAATTTGTTGACTAATTTGAGTAGCATCATGACCAATACCCCACACACTAGATGGATGCTAGCTAGTGACTTTAACACTCCTTTATATCCTTCTGAGAAATCTGGTGGGATTCTTTATTACTCTAACAACATGTTTGACTTTGTATAATTTATAAATGGATGGGGATTGTTGGATGTGGAGCTGCAAAATAAAAATTTTACCTGGTCTAACAAAAGAATAGGAGACCAAATGATACAAGTTAAATTAGATAGGTTTCTCATTTCTAGTAACTGGGATAATCATCATAATATGCATCTATAGGATTTTCCTAGAACTATGTCTGATAATTGCCCTATCTCCTCAGTTGGAAAGATTAGAGCCAATGTGGTCCTTTCCCTTTCCACTTTGAATCCATGTGGATTAAGCATAAAGATTTCAGACAACTGGTGGCTCAATGGTGGAAAATATCTATTCAGGGTACTCTTATGTTCAGATTAGTTAAAAAAATTCTGCACATCAAATAGGAAGTACGTGGGTGAAATAGATATAGTTTTGGTCATGTTTTTTGTCAGAAGAAAAACATAGATGGAAAACTTGCAGATATCCAGTAATAAATTACTCAAGGAGATGATTCAGAAGACACTTCTAAAGAAGAACATGATCTAATTTTTGACTGGAAGAATCTTATGTGCAGAGAAGAGGTATTTTGGAAAAAGAAGTCTAGAATTTAGTGGCTTAAAGAGGGTGATAGGAATACATCATTTTTTCATCTTTCAGCCATGAAACACAAGAAGGCTAACTCTAGAACAAAATCATGTTTGGAAAATGGTAATATTATAACTGAGGATAGTGAAATTGGAGAACAAGTGGTGATATTCTTCTAGAATTTGTTGATCAAACAAGTTAATGATGATGAGAATGTTGGGACTATGAATTAATTCATTGACAAAATTCCCTGTCTAATAACTAAGGAAGACAACCTAGAAATGCTAAGGCTTATATCTAAGGAGGAGGTCCATGCTGTTTTATTCTCTATGGGTCCCTTCAAAGCTCTGGGCCCTGATGGCTTCCCTCTTATTTTCTTCTAGGAATATTGGGATATAGTGGGAACTGATCTTACTGCTGCTATTCAAGATTTATTTAGAACTAGTAAACTTTTAAAATAGATCAATAATACCTTTATTTTCCTAGTTTCTAAAAAGTTGAAGCCCACCCACCTTTTAGAATTCAGACCTATTAGCCTATGTAATACTATCTATAAGCTTTGCACTAAAGTTCTTGTCATGAGAATCCAACCTTTTCTAGATAAAATTATTTCCCTTGCTAAAAAAGGCTTTGTCTCAGGTTGTCAAATTCTTGATGATGTGATATCCACTCATGAAACTATTTATTCCATGGATAAGAGTAGAATCCCTGGCATGGCTCTCAAGTTAGATATTTATAAATCCTATGATAGGGTCTCATGGAATTTTCTATTTCAAGTCATCAAGAAGCTTGGGTTTAATGATAAAATATCTCTCCTCATTTGGAACATTGTTTCTTCTACTAAATTTTTGGTCCTGGTTAATGGGGTCCCTAGAGGTGTCTTCTCTTCTTCAAGAAGAATCCACCAGGGGGATCCTCTTTCCCCTTACTTGTTCATTACAATGGCAGAGGTCTTTTTGAGACACATTCAAGCTAATATCACCTCTAAACATCTAATGGGCATCAAACCTACTTCCTCCCTTTCCCCTATGTCTGTGCAGTAGTTTGTTGATGATACCATTCTTTTTAGCATCTCTTCTATGATTTAAGCTTAGAGATGGAAAAATATTTTAAACAACTATGCCATAGATTCTAGGCAAAGCATAAATTTTCAAAAGAGCAATGCATATTTCTTTAATACTCCTAATGATCTCTAGCAAAAAATCATTAACATCCTAGACTATGCTAAAGATAATCTTCCTGCTACCTTTTTGGGCCTCCCCCTTATGGTTAAAGAGGTGTCTCTAGGTTTCTAAAATGAAATATTAGAAATAAATCAGAGGAAATTGATTGCCTAGAAAGGGAAACTACTCAGCAGTGCAGGCAAATTACAGTTTCTTTGTGCCTCTCTACAAGGCATACCTACTTATTTCTTGTCTCTCTTTAAAATACCTACTTATTTTGTTGACAAGTGGGAATAGATTCAAAGAAAATTTTTATGGACGGGGCTAGAAGATAAATAGAGAATGTCCTTAGTCAGTTGAGAAAAAGTGTGCCTCCCTAAATCACATGGTGGCCTTAATATTAAATCCATCTGAAACATGAACAAAGCCATTCCCTCCAAAATCAACTAGAATCTGATTCATAAACATAATGATTAGGGGAAATCATGCAAGCCAAATATGTTCATGTTACTGACTGCTCCAACTTTCTCCAATAGGTAAGGTTACCCCAAGGATCTGTGATATGGAATAAAATGCTAAAATCTAGAAATCTTCTTAAGCAAGCGATTAGATGGAAATTAGGAAATGGCATGTCTATTAAATTTTGGAATGACATTTGGATAAAAGATAAGGCTCTTATTACATAGGGGGATTATGGAAAAGTTGCTAGCATTGCTACTCAATTTTTTAAAGATAAAGTCTGCGATTACATGGTTAAAAATAATGGAAATAAGAGCTAGAAAAATTTATTGGATTGTTGTGCTCATCATCTTGATCTCTCCCCTAGAGTTCAGGGTGTTCAATAGTTGATTTAGGGGGTCAAAATCCCTCTCTTCCCTTGAGAAGATGAGAAATATTGGTGGCTAGATAAGAATGGTCAGTTCTATATCAAGTTTGCTTATCATTTGATGGTTCTTGAGGTTCATAGAAAGGAGATATGGAGAAAATTTTGAAACCATAAACTTTTACCAAAAATCAACATGTTTTGGTGGGCTGTTGCTCATAACAAAATTTTAACCCAAGATAACTTACAGAAGAGAGGGTTTACCTTGGTTAATAGATGCTATCTATGCTACTTAATGGAGGAAACTGTTTCTCATCTTTTCATACACTATGATTTTGCCAGGGAACTTTGGGACACAATCCTAAATTTTTTTGGCATTCAATAGGTCTGTGATTCTGACATTAAGGAATTTATTAACAACTAGTATCTTACCTTTTCTCATCCCTGGCTCCTTGATTTATGGAAACAAACTCTGCCTTATTTGAGTTGGACTTTATGGAAAGAGTGCAACCATAGAATTTTTAGGGATACTACTAGAGATGCCTCTCAATTTTTTCATACTTTTGTTAAGACTCTAATGGAAAGTGTCACTAATGCCCATATTCACACTGTATAGAAACCTCTGACTCATGAAGAGGAACAAATTATGGATAATTAGAATATATTAAATCATACTCCTATTCATAATAATTTCAAAATGTTACAGAGGCTCAATACTAGATGGAATCCCCTGAAGCCTAACTAGATGAAACTTAGCTTTGATGGGGCCTCTAAGGCTAATGGTAAAGCTAGTGGGGAAGGGATTATAAGAGCTGACAAAGGGTGGATGATTGCTATTTATGTTGGTGGTTTGGACTATCAAAGTAGTAATTATGCTAAAGTAACTACTCTTCTATGGGGGATTAAATTGGCTATCTCTCTTGGTATCAGGAATTTAAGTATTCATGGGGACTCTAAAATGGTTATTGATGCAGTTAACAATGTGTTGACTACTGGTATTAAGCTGAAAGATATTATTAGGGATATACATATTCTCCTGAATAAGATTACCAAGGTAGACATCTCACATATTTATCATGAGGGCAATGGTGTTACAGATGCCTATGCTAAACTTGGCCAACAATATTCAAATTGGTGATGTTGGTGCCAAATTGATCACATCCCTTTAAATATTAGGGATCTCATTCAAAAGGAAGTGACATGTTAAGGATGAGTCAGATCTATTAGAAAGATAGCTCATTTTGTCAGTCCTTTTAGAGGGTACTAATGTGTATCTTGGAGTATGGGTCTTTTTGTACTTTCTCGATTGTCATTTCCACTTCATTATGCCCCTTTGATAAGGCAAGCAGACTATTTCATCATTATGGTAATTGCTATGAAATTATGTTTAAGCATGGGATGAGTAAGTGTCATCTTTGTATGGTGTTCCTTATTTATTTTTTGTTTCATCACTATTATCAATATCCTTGATCAAGGGATTGAAGTTACTATAAATACGACTGTGAAAATTTGGGGTTTTTGTGATTTGTTCTATAAGTCCAACATGGGTGGTGATAGAATCTGAACAAAACCTATTTATTATTGCAAGTTCAAAAACAACCTAGTGGTCTGAACTAATTACAAAGAGGGTGGGATTAGCCCCTATTTGGAGATGCTCAATGGGTATGATGAAAACCTTTCTGAATAATTCACTAGGTCTTGGCAAAACCAGTGAGTCTCTGTGGGGGGAGTTAGTTTTGAGATTTTAGAGAATGTGATTGCTATGGCTACTAGCATGTCTACTTAGGGGATTAAACTACAATGGAAAACTAAAATTGTGGACCTTTCCAGTCAGAAGCTCTTTCTTGGAGAAGGTGAAGAACTAGTACCCTACTAGGGGGATTTGATCGAGCCAAGCTACCTGAGCCTTGGGATGGTGTGTGTTTTCTCCTCATGGAGTATTTCACCCTAGAGGGGTGCTTTACTAGGTTTTTACAACTATCATATTCCCATTCTGAATCATTTTAGGTGAAATGCACACATTAGCTTTCCTTTTTATCTACTTTCTTCCCTTGATCATTTTGTCCTTAGGGTTAGAGCTAAAATGGCTAAGAAACCTGCTAAGAAACCTATCCCCCTTCATTAGGGCCTTATCTTCTATCTTTACAATTTCCATCTTGCCCTTGAGCCTTCTAAGGCCATTCAAATTAATAGTGGGGAAATTTATTCTATTGTTAATGCTACCACTATTGTTGAAGAGACATGCCCTTCCCCTATTTCTACTAAGACAAAAGAAGTTTCCTTTTGAACTCTTGAGGAGATTCCCATAGATACTCTAGGCTATACTATGAGTACAAAGTGAAAAAAGAGGAAGACATATGCTAGTGAAGTGAGCACTATGGGGGCTACTATGGGGACCCAAAAAAATCCTTGTAGGACCCCCATGGGTCAAGGTAGCAAGTCTCATTCATCTACTAAGGCTATTAAAGAGGGTTTCTCCTCAGGAGTTAGGCAATTGGGGTGAATTACTGGCAAACCTACTCCCAAGGCTAAGATTATTGACTACTCTGAGAGTGCCTCTGATGAATCCACTTAGGGTGATGAGGCCAAGGACATGGATGTTCAAGAAATCTCTGTGGATGTTGAGGGTAAGTAGGAGACTAAAGAATTAGAGGCTACTACTAAGGATGCTACTGATTCTATAGAAAATGCTGGCAAAGTGAAAAAGATGTTTGTGGAAGAAGCTGATGATGAAATAGAAACTGATGTTGGCTTGGGATCTAAAATTGCAGTCCTGAGGGGTCACATTTAGAAATTGGAATAGAACCTTTCTACTATGCTCTGAAATTCTATTTTCCTTAACATTTCTGTGCTACAAGACTTGGGTGCTGCTATTACTACTAACAATGAGGAGAACTCTATGAATTTGGATGATCTTATTAAATCCATGTTTAAGCAAGGAGAGAATCTACCTCAATTTTTTCTTCTATTTTGATGATACTCTACTACTTTGTTATAACTGTCTTAGTTGATTATTGCTATTTTTATTGGGTTAACAGACTGTGATGTTTCTATTTTGAGGCACTTTTTGTGCTAGTTGCCTCTATGGCTTTTATACTTTTTGTAAGGGTTCAGCCCCTTGTTTAGCCACCTTATTTTATCAAAAACACATATCTATATATAAATGGGTAGGGAACACAAAAGACATGCAAACCAAGACCAAGGTGACACATTCTACCAATGCATCATAAAAGAAAACAAAAAAAAGAAAAAATATACTAAATTTAACCAATAAGCATAAAATCAAAGTAACATTAACCATTAACCCTTTACAACCAATGCACATTCAAACATCCAATCACCAAGGAAGCAAAGGTGACCATGAAAGAGGAAGCAAACATGAATCATTATCAATGGAGGGTGACTTTTCATCTCCCCATAGCAAAGCTCTACCTTGATTATTTTAAAATTTAACCCTTTTAGGAATTTTTTGACCTACATGTATTTAGATAATTTATAACCATTTTTTAGTCTCTTTCAATAATTAAATTTGGTATTCAGTCTTTGAATACGATTTTTTTTTTAGGATTTTGTTTTCTGATAATTTAGTATTATACATCTAGATAGAATACCTCATTTGGTGTATAATTATGTTATTCTAATTTATAGATCATAAAATTTAGATTATGATTTATATTTATGTTATGTGACGATTGATCTTTTATTCTAGTGGTGACTAGATGCCATGGTGCCCCTAGCATTGAAACGTATGTTTACATGAGTTACCCATCCTTGTGATTATTGTTGTATGCATATGGAAACAAAGGAAATTATTATAATATACATATTTAAAGGTATCATAGACATGTTTCAACCTTTCAATTAATGTAACTATTGTCATCACCCTATAAGATTACATTATTATGCATCATCTATCTTATTATGTCTAGTTTATAATTGTTTTCCACTATTCTTGAGACCACATTAATATACTATACATGTTTAATAGAAATATTTATTATTATTATTATTATTATTATTATTATTATTATTATTATTATTATTATTATATGTAAACAATAATATATAAAATACTAAAATTATCTTTATATATATACATTGAGCATAATTTTTTTAATGATTTAGCACAAAATGAAAAATAACACTTTGTAGAATGAATTAAAACTAGGACATAATGAATATTTGGGGTTATGTAATAATAAAAAAAACATTAAAATTTGAAGAAAGACTAAAAATTCCAACCAAAAGGTATCATAAATAAATAAACAAGTAATTATATTGAAAAATAATTGAAGATTCATGGAAATAGACACCTCTGACACTATTATGGAAACCTTGAGTTGGAAAAAAAAATATATAAGTTATATAAATTAAGGTATTTTAATCTAGTCCTAAAATGTGAAAGGTACATGATTAATATATCACTAATTTTTTATCATATATAACCCATAGACTATCAATTATGTACCTCTTCTGCTATCGATCCAATACCTACCACCTCATTTTGTATATTTATGGGTAGGTGCATAAGTAGATGGATAATTGAGATATTTATTTACTTTGGTGAATTAGGGGATGATTTTTCTTAGTTTTATTCTCAGTTTATATTGATTTATTTTTTTACAAATTTATTCAAAAGGAATAAAATAAATGTATGGTTAATTAGTTCAAGAAATGTTTGGAGAAGTTATAACTATATATCTTACATGTTTAGAATTAGAGCTAATATAGTTCTTGTATATGTGAGTGTAATCCCAACCCAAGTGACATATAAGGATTCACCTTTTCTCCATATATAATCAAGTAAAACTACTTAATAATTATCTTAGTCCTTTTCATAAAAGATGAAACAAAAAACTTTTAAAATTATTTGAATAGTCTTGAAGAGTATAAATATAGACTTATTGTGTGGGCCTAAGACCTTATTTTTATTGATACATATTTTTTTTAAAATTATTATAAGAGGATTTTTGTATATATACCTTTTAATTTGAATTAAAAACTAATTGGTGTGTAAACTAATCAAAAAATATAAATAATCAATAGTAATTGGTCAAAAAATATACATAAAACCAATAATGGCAAAAAATAGCAAGTCATTGATCATGATCAACACACATTCAAAATAATGTCAATCCTAACCTAAGTTTAAAAAAGATAGGGGTGGAATATAGGAAAAATAAAATAGGACTCCAAAAATATAAAAAATTAATATGAGATATAAAAATGGAATAACAAAACAACAAAGGACCACATAGATAAAAAGGAAGAGAATAAAAACACAAAAAATAATCAATAATGATTTATTTCAAACATATGATCCATATGTAGAAAATTATTCTAATGTTTTTGAATAAAAAACCTTCCACAAAATTTTAGTTTCTATATAATTACCTATTTCAATGTGTGTGTGTATGATTCATGTGTGCATTAAAGTAGAACAACAATTAAAGAAATACCTACACTTACTTTAGCAAAGAAAGGATGAAATTTATATATTCAAGATTGGGGGTGAACCCACACTTTTTATGTTCACAACTTAGTGTATCTATCTATAAGCAAAAGTAAATTCCAAAATGAAGCCATTATCCTTGTGAAATAGTGTGAATATAGTAATATGAAATAAAAAATTAAAAAATGAGTATAGGAATTAGTAATCATGTTAGAATACGAACCATGTTGCCATTCCTAAATAATTGTAACTAAAAATAAAATATGCATTAGTACTATAAATTTAGAGTAATTTTTGACAGCTCAAGTCTTCATATTGATCAAGGGAATACATATTTTATGCTTTTTGATCCATTTTTTATCCATGTTGAAAAATATAGATGTAAAAATATTAAGATACATGACCTTGTTTATAGGTGATTGATTGGTACATGTTCCCTAAAATAACTCATCTCTAATAAAAAACATCATGTACATTGCATGTTAATTTCTAATATAGTCAAATCGATTAAAACCATTAAAAAATCACTATAAAATATGTATGTAACCATAAAAAACTATCAACATGTAATGCTCAATAGTAATATATGACTCAATGGAGTATGAGGATGTGAATGGGGGGAAATAATATGTATAATTATGAGTAGTAAGATAAACATGTATTATTTTCATGTGACATTATATATTATAGATATCATTATGAAATTTTTGATAATTATCTATTATCTCATACAAGTATTAGATATTTAGGGATAAACCACATGCCGAAATTTATGAAAATGTCCAAATGTGGTAAATATCACAATTGATGTATGATCTATAACAACATGCTTTATTTAAATGTATTTAGGATAATGTTATGTCTTGTCATATCAATAATGCAATATCATCTGATAAATTGATGTGATATTATTTGTATAAAGAAAATAAATTTTTTAAATCTCATTGAGGAAGATACTTATGTATGATTCCACTAGACGAAATATAAATCTATAAATAATAGGTGATTCCCAAATGTGTACAATTTCCCTAGTGGAAATTTAGATAAAATTATAATCAATAAAGATTAAATGGGTATAATTCATGTTAAAAATGGTGGTGAGTATTATCTTTAGTATGACAAATATCATGGTGTCCTTGACAAGTAAAATTAAAAACGTGAAGATCTCACAAGGAATGGTTGGGCACAATGGTTCCAAAATAAATATTTTTATCATAGGAATATAAATTATTGTTGAAGATAGTAAAAATAGATGGACATGACATTTTCTCCTTCAAGGTTTTTAAATGTAATATGTACTTGTAATTTTTAGAAATATGTTCCAATAATCTTTTCAAGTAAACTTGTTCACTTTATTTTTATACTTTTTGCATTGATGCACATGTGTGCACGCATGCTCATGTGTGCATGCACACATGCACACACACATCGAAGTGGGGTATTATGTAGAAAACTAATTTGGATACATGACTAATTATTTGTTATTGTATTAGTATGTGTATTTGAATTATCAGTTTATATTATGCTCTTATTGACACATTTTCTATTATTTTGGGCCTAATTGTTTCTTCCATTTCCTTAGGTTACCCATGTAACATAGTTTTTTATTGGGCTTGGGTCCATGATAATAACTCTATTCAATTAAATATTCCTAAAAACCTAAAGATGGACTATTTTTTAGTCTTAGTATGACCTTGGATATTCTAAGAGTGCCAATAAACTATAGTCATTTAAAATTTTAGTTTAGGGAAATGAGTGTCAATTGAGACTACCTTATCCCTATCTTAGCCCAAGAACTATCTTAGGTCCTATTTAAATAATTATCTAGCTTTTGTATGGGCCTAACCCATACCCTAAATGTACCAAGAGTAATCCTTGACCATCAATGAGGCATTTAGGGCCATAGTGCACTAAAGTTTTCCACTTGGACAACTTATATAATAGTTTCCATCCTCTAATTCATTCGTCTCAGTTAGTTTTCAGATAATTACTTCTTTTTGTGACTAATTTATATTTTTAGAATAATTAAATTAGGTCAATTATTGTACAAATCAATAGAAGTATATATTGCATATTTATTCCTAATTTATTATTTATTTATTCAACAACCTAGGGTTTACATTCCATAAATCCATTAAAATTTAGATCATTTGGTGAACCTCACATACTTCATGTACTACCAAAACCGTAAACCTAGATGCTCTTAGGTTTTCTATCCTTCTATTTTCTATGTTAATAAATTAATTCCAAAATATTAGATCTAATTTATTATTTTATTTTTTCAATCTTTTATATATTAAATTACTTGAAAAGTTAAAAATATACAACATTTTATTTTCCTACTTTCAAACCTACAATGGTAGAATTAAATAGCTAATTTGATAAGATTAAACAAAGACATTTGTAAGATTTGATTTCTAAACATTTAGATATACAAGATGAATTTTTACATATTATCCATGAAGATATTTAAAATTACACTGTTGGTCAATATTCTAACCCCATAGATGCTAATATTGTTACACCTATTACGGGGGCAACTCACATTATACAACAATTTTATATAACTAGGCAATCTTCAGTAGTGGAAACACCTCCAATGGTTAGTATGAATTATTCCTCCCCATATGTACAATCCGTTATGCATGAGATCCATGATATGTAGGCCAAGGTGTTACATATTCATTAGGGTATAAATAGACCATCTTATGTGTTGGATTTTTATGTTCTTCTACATACACCTTTAGAACAACATATAGAGACAACTCATTTTCCATCTAGATTTTTGACACCCAAGCTTATTTTATATGATAGTAATGGTTACTATTGGGCAATTTTGGCTCACATACAAAGATTCTACCTAGATAGATTAGCTATGTAGTTCCTGAGTGACCAAATGATCAAATGACTTGAGAAAGTGAAGAAGAAGAACTAGGCCATCATCAAATGTCATACATAAATGAACATATAATTCTAGTTACACATTTTATAGATGTGTTTGTAAATACTCTCAAGCCAAAATATTTCATGGACATGATGTATTTCATGTATTGAACATTGATCCAACAGAGTAAGACATACGTGGGAACATCAAGTTTAAGATATGACAAATAGCCATTTAATTTAAAATGTTCCTAGGTTGAATGAGACAGTGATAGATTTAAATATATCAGGAGCTCAAGTAAAATATCTACAGTATGTGTTGACTAACAAATCTAGTGGGACCCAAAGATCTAATGATGTGTGTTCTATTGTGCATCTAAGATCCAATGGTATAAGTTGGGTCAACAAGTTAAAGGATCATATGATCAAGAGAGGGACTGATAAGTGGAATGATCTTGGTGAACAAGAAGATCAATGGTGTATATTTGATCAAGCAGAAGGAAATTGATGGCATGTGTTCAATTAGACCAAGGAGATTGATGGTGCATATGAGGTTAAAAGTCAACAAGCTTAGGATAAATACAAAGTAAACAAGTGGCACAAGCATAGGAACTATTGAGGACTAATCGCATATCCTTAGAATAAATGCACAACTGACAAATGACATGATTCTAGGAACCTAGATCAAGATCAATGACCAAGATTAAAAGTCAAAGACATGAGTTTTTAAATAGAGGTCTAACATGTGACCTAGGTCAAACTAGAACAATGTTTCAAAAGGCATATGTTACCATTAGAGATTATTTGAATGATGATAATAATGAGACACATTTATATAGTTAGGATAGTTAATAGTAAATCTTTGATGCCATTGAAGCTTAGTATAAACCTCTAGTTTGAAGATTTGAAACATGCAGGGTCTATCTTTCGGGGTTGCAATATTATTCCCTGACTATGTTCACTTTTTCTTTAAATAAGATATGTGAATACAATTAGTTCTCATTACCCACAAGGTTCAAAGGAATAATGATTCTATTTAAACCTAATGGAGATAAAAAATGAGCCTATGCATCCTATAGGATTTTTATCAATATATAGTCGCTATATGAAAACCAATAAGTGGATTGGTTTTAGATCTATAGTAAAGACCTATATTTAGGTTGGGGTAGGGATAGGTTTGAAGTGTCTCATCTTAGACATGGATGTATCTTTGACAAGTAGGTACTTATCACTGCTCAAATCAAACATGTAATTGATTTTTTAGGCCCAACGATATAACGACCTTCCCCTCATAATGAAGCAAGTGAAGATGGCATGGAGGATCAAAACCAAAGAGAGCTGGTGGTTAGAGAATTAGTTGGAGCATTGATTCTATTTATAATTGTAAATATAATTTCTCTAATAGGATTAGTCATGACTCATCATGAAAAATAAACCCTTGTCTTCTAGTGCATGTTTCTTAAAAAATAAGAAGACATTGAAGACTACTGGAGAAAATTTAGGTTAACTTGTTGATGAGAACTAGTCTTGATTGGATTAAAATGTGGTGGAGATTTCAAGAAAGGTGGTGATAACTCATTGATTTATTTCTTGATGAACATGTTCTTCCTCTCTTCTCTCTCCAATTATCTATATTACCCATTATTTATCATTTATAAAAGGATGGTCATTTTTGGGAGTATCAAGGGACTCTTTGAGATATTACAAGATATTATCCTCTTGATTTGGCTAAACCCTATCAAGAATTTTTAATAACTACGTCTTGAAGTAATAAATACTTTCTTTGCCTATCTCTTGCATTTGATCAGTGTTTAGTGAGTTGTGCATGATGGCCTTGTGAAGGAGATTCTTCCATATCCATTATCCTCCTTTTTGACCTCTTTCAGGGTGTTTTGAAGTTGTTAGTAGGTCTAGATTAGTGTTCTTTATGCATTTATGTAAGCTCTCAATGAATATTAAAACTACTCTTTATTTGCATTCATTACTTCCTGAACCTAGTCTATGAAATACTTATGAAATTATCTTTATTTTGATGTTGTGTGAGCTAGCATTGCCTTCTACAGATCTAGTGTGGGTTCAAGATTATGGGAGTTTCTCATTTTTATTTGGTGCATCACCTTTTAGCCTTCGTAGGATCCCTTTTCCTCTTTCTAACCCTTTTCCATGTGACAATAATTAGTATAGGTGATCCATCAAGAGGAAGTCGACCTTCTACATAGGTTTAACCTCACCATAGGTGACCCAAATCTTAGGGTTGTTCCCATAATGTAGCTCAATTGGAAAGAGCTTGAAGAACCCTCTCTAAGGGTACAAATTGATGAAACAATAGTTTCTAACATGACCAGTGGGACTCTACTACTTTTTACATCTCACTAAAAGGTTATTTGTGTTGTATTTTAGTGCAATCAACCTTTAGAGGCATATTTTTAGACACCAATAGTAGCTCCACTATAAACATTAGTTGGTATAAGTATCCTAGGTGCCTAATCACCATTATTTGGTATGTATCATCCCCTATTTGATAAAATGCATTTTCTTTCATTCCTTATCCTTCATATCAAGTTATCAATGTTCATGGCTTCACCCCAAGTGGCCCTCAAGATTCAATGTCTCAACCTTGTTAGGATTTGCCTCTCTCTAGTCAACCAAAAAAGGGCCTTAAGGAGATATGGATTTATCTTGAAAAATAATTAAGAAAGGTTGATAGGGAAGAGGAGTACTATAAGAAACAATAGAATATTGAACACCAAGCTTATGTTTAGGAGTAGGAGTGGAGGTTTTAGGAAGATCACTTTGTTAAGAAAGACCAAGTCAAAATGGAAAATGACTATCAGTTGTTCTTGAGATAGAGAGTATCCAACCATAAACCCAAACTGCCATATCCTACTCCTATTCATACACAACCCCCTAGTTAACCTTGATAAATCTCACCCTTATCAACTAAGAATCATGAAGCCATCCCATCTTGGATCCTCTCCTATTCCAATGACACTAACTATTTCATACCGTTTCTTGTGAAAACACCCCCTACCATACCCATTCAAGAAAAGGAGAAGGTGGTCAATCCTTATGATTTCCCCTCATGGAAATCAATCAAGGAGGGCATAAAGAAGAAAGTAGAAGTGCTAGTTGAGGTAGTCTAATATTTATTCCAGAAAATAGATATGTTATCTTAGCTCAATGATATTTCCCTAATTTTTTTTTGAAAACATTCCCTTCCTTCCCCAAGAACCACCTAAAAGAGACTTCAAGGTCCCTAGTTAGAAGGATACTCTCCTAAGCTTTAAGTAAGGTGAACTTTTTCACCCTTCCACCATCTCTCTCATAGAGGAATAACCTATTTCACAAAGAATAAAAGATGAAATTATAGTCAAAATTGATCCTAAATATGACAACACAAGTGTCTATGATGAAGAGATCATGATAAATAGTCCACTTCTTCGAAAAGGGGAAAAGTCAAGTTTTGTTCTGACTTCTTGGCATTGATTTAATGAATTAGAGATTGAAGGTAGTACTGATGCTTTCATTTTTTAAGGGAGGTATATTTAGGATTTATCCTTTAACAAAGGATATTTTTATTTATGATAAGATATTCCATTCATGGATTTTGAATATGAGGATGAGCAAAGCACATAAATTGATGTGGTTACAACAATCAACTAGTTAGTTGATTAGGTGGAAGAGGTCATAAATGATCAAGAGGAGTAAATAGAGAAAAAGGAAGATTAGATTGAAGTATGGAAACATATGTACCATGTCTTCATGGACTAGGTAAAGGTTCTAAACCAGCCTATGCCTCCCTTATAGAATGCAGAAGAACTTGTAGATTAGGCTATAAAAGTTGACCAGTCTCAAGATGAAATGTTTACTAAAGGTAGTACTGAGGTATTCAAGAATGAAGGATAATGGTCAGATTTAGATCCACAAAAACATGACATTTCAAACCATGGATGGGTTGATGAGATACCATATGGCTCATTTCAAAGTGAGCAAATCAAGGATGATGTTAAGGTTGGCATTATCCTAGATGACCAAGAGGAAGTTGCCTTTTGGGCTGACTTAGAGCTTTTTTGCCTAAGCCTAGATAGTCAACCTTCATGTTCAAAGGAGCCATAAAATGTTGTGCTTAATTTAGAGAACAAAATTAAGCCATAAAATGAGGAGGTTATTGGTGATCCTAAAGACCATTTTAGATCAGGCCTTGAAGAAATGGACCAATATATCTACATTAGAGACATGTTTATCTCATTTAATCCTCTTAAGAGCATGCAAATAGCATCAATAATCAAGAATATTAGATAAACGATCATGAGATCTTAAGATCAAGGTGTTTTCCATCCTATTCCATCACAAGTGATTGATGATAAATCTTTTCCATTTGATCCAAGAGGAGGATGCTTGTAATTTTTACAATACTGTACATATATTAGAGTCAATTTCATGCTTTTATTTGAGTGATTTTGTGTACATTTGTTTAGTAGGTTAGTTATTTTTTCTTTCTCCAAGTGCCTACATGAACTTACCTTTTTTTTTTTTGTCCTTATTATCCTTTTTGACTCAAGAGGAGTTATCCAGAGGTTGGCATTTAGTTTTAGCATTAGATCAATATGTTGAATGAGAAAGGAGACTCCATGCCCAATGGATTAAACAAGGTAACTAGTCTAGGTTCTTAAGCATAGAAGGCATTCTTCCTTATGATTCACCAAATATATTAGACAATTTTGGCCCACATACAAAAATTCTACCTGGATAGCTTAGCTACATAGTTCCTGAGTGACTTGAGTAAGTGAAGAAGAAAAACTAGGCCATCATAAAACATCATGCACAAGTGAACATATTAGTATTATTACACATTTGATAGATGCATTTACAAAGCCTCTCAGGCCAAAATATTTCATGGACATGATGTATTTCATGACTTGAACATTTTATGAAAATTTAGTGACTTCATGAGCTATCTATCTCAAGTTACAAACATTTAAAGTTGATCCATCTGAGTAAGATATGTATAGGAACATCAAGTTTAAGTTGTAATAAATATCCTTTTAAATTCAAATGTTGCTAGGTTGAATTCAAAGCTCACATATGTCAAGATATCAATATTTTGGGTAGAATATCTATGATGTGTAGTGACTGACAAAGCCAATGGGACCTGAATATCTAATAACACACATTCAATTGAACATCTTAGATCAAATGGTGTGAGCTAGGTCAACAAGTTATAATATCCTAAGATAATTTGAGGGACATGATCCTAGTGAACAAGCAAATAAATGGTGCATGTTCAATCAAGTAAAAAGAGATTTATTTCACATGTTCAATTAGACCAAGGAGATTGATGGTGTGTATGAGGTTAAAATTCAATAATCTCAAGACAAATGTGAGGATACCACATGTTACAAGCATGTGAACTAGCCAAGACTAAAAAAAAATCCTAGAAACAAATGTGGATCTGATAGATGGCATGATTTTGGGAGCCCGAATCAAGATCAACAACCAATATTAAAACTCAAATACATGATTTTTCAAATAGATCTTAAGCATGTGACCTAGTTCAAACTAGAGCAATGTTTTGGAAGGCATATGTCTCCATTAGAGCTCGGTCAAACACCGATAAGCATGAGACATAGTTATATAGTTGTAATCATTAATAATAAAGCTTTGATGCCATTAAAGTTTGGTAATAACCTCTCATTTGAATATTTTAAACATGTAGGGTCCATATTCTAGGGTTACATTATTATTCCCTCACTATGTTCACTTTTTCTTGTAAAAATATATATGCATACAATGAGTTCTCAATTCTTGGAAAGTTCGAAGGTAGAATGGGCCTATTTATACCTAATGGAGATCAAGAACCAAGTTATACAACCAATAGTCTTTTTATCGATATATAGTAGATATATGAAAAACAATAATTTTATTGCTTTTAAATCTATATTAAAGACTTGTGTTTATGTTGGGGTTGGGGTAGGCTTGAAGTGTCTCATTTTTAGTCATGGCTATATCCTCGATAAGTAGGTATTTACTACCATTCATAATAGACATGGCATGGATTTTTTAGGCATAAGGATATAATGACCTTTCCCTTATAATGAAGCAAGTGGATATGGCATGGCAAATCAAAATCAAAGAGAACTAATGGTTGGAGAAGCAGTTGGAGTGTTGATTCTATTTATAACCACAAAGATCTTTTCTCAAACAAACTTAGTCATGACTCATCATGTAAAATAAAACCTTATCATCTAGTGCATGTTTCTCAACCAATGAGAAGAGCTTGGAGACTATTAGAGAAAATGCATGTTAACTTTATGATGTGGGCTAGTCATGATTAGATTAAATTGTGGTGGAGATTTCAAGAAAGGTGGTGATAGCTCATTGATTGATTTTTTATTAACATTCTCTTCTTCTCTTCTCTCTCACTTTCTCTATATTACCCATTCTTTCTAATTTTTAAAAGGATGGTCATTTTTGTGAGTATCAGGGGACTCTTTGAGATATTAGAAGATATTTGCCTCTTTATTAGGGTAAACACTATCAAGCATTAGTAAGAACCACCTCTTAAAGAAATAAAGACTTTATTTTCCTATCTCTTTCCTTGGATCAACTTTTAGTGAATTATGCATGATGGCCTTATGAAGGAGATTCTTCCGTATACATTAGCCTCCTTTCTGACCTCTTTGAAGGTGTTTTCAAGCTATCTACATGTCTAAATTAGTGTTATTTCTACCATTGATGTAATCTCTCAGTGAGTCTTATAACTCCTCTTTTTTTGAAATCATTGCTTCATGAGCCTAGTCTATGAAATACTTATGCAAGTAGCTTTATTTTGCAGTTGTGTGAGCTAGCATTGCGTTATGAAGATCTAGTATGGGTTCAATATTATGGGAGTTTCCAATTTTATTTAGTGCATCACCTTTTATCCTTCATAAGAGCTCTTTTCCCCTTTCTAACTCTTTTCCCTAGGACATGCATTAGTATAGGTGATCCATCAAGATGAAGTCAGATTTCTCTAGAGGTTCAACCCCACCATAGGTGACCCACAACCTAGGGTTGTTCCCATAGTGTATCTCAATTGGAGAGATAATGAATAACCCTCTCCAAGGGTAAAAATTGACTCCAATAATTACCTAAATCACCATTTATGATCCTTCCATAAAACATGTTTGGATAATATGTCAAATGATTAGATCCTCAGTAAGTTATTCCCTTGTATTTTAAAATACTATGTATTATGATGGTTATAAGATCTTACTAATAAGTCCATCACAACATTCAATTCATTAGAATATATGTTTTAAACACACTTTTTGATCAATGTTAGTGATAAGGTTTCCTATTCTCATGTTTTTCGACTCAAATAAAAATATAATGAGCTAATAGCTATGTATGTCTTGCGATATAAAACTATATTAAAAAATATGACTATCCCCATGGTAGATAGATAACTATAAGACATATTCAAACATAGTTTATTACTGACACTAATTGAAGCTATTCTATTTGAGAGGTTTCCATCATTCATAGATCAATGCCATACAATTAAGGAGTAAAAAGTCAATATTTTTTATATGGTAAATTAATGTACACAAATGGATCATATTCAACTAATGAGTGTTATAATAAGCATCCATATTAGGTGAGTCCCATTGAAAATAAGAGTGTTTAAAATACAAATGTTAATTCAGTTTTAGAATAACCTCATCACATGGTTTTATCAACTCCTCCAAGGAGACTTTTTCACAAATCTTCCTAAATCACCATTATGTGTTCTTTGAAAAATCTTGGAATGCAACATCATATATATCCCTCCAATTTAAGAATTTAATATGACTACACCTCTTCCAAAGAGTTATGATTACAATGCATTCTATGAATATCATAGGACACTAGGCCATATTGCAAATAAATGCATCAGTTTACAACATAAGATACAAGATTTGATAGATGCTAATGTCATAGATGTTGACATTCCTATAGAGAAATATAGAACATAACCAAGGAAATTAAAAGCATTCAAATTGTTTTCATATCCATTTCTAAAACATATAGCTAATGAGATGGTAGGCACATCTGGTGTTCATTATACTTATCGAGTACATCCAACACAAACATATTATCATACTCATATAGTGGAGACACACACTCTACATAATATCAATGGCATGTATCATACTACAATGCTAGTTAGACCTCTCATAACTTTATCAAAGTCAAAGACTAATGATGATTACACATATTTATATGCACACTTTATAATAACCTATATTGATCATCACCCTATTCATAGATTCATGTTGACAATGGTTCAAGCATTAACATGTGTACTTCACACTTATATAAAATTTAGGTTATTTAGAGTAGGACTTTCATCAGAGAGATACAATTATTCATGGATCCAATGGCCATATTCAAATTTCCACTGGGGAGATATTACTTCCATTACATGTCGGATCTACACACATGGCCATCAGATTCACAGTCATAGCTAGTGCAAGCATATTTTATATGTTATTGGTAGGCCTTAGATACAACAACTTTAGGTTATCCCATCTACCATACATAGATGTTTCCAATATATACATGATAATTATGTGGTTACAAATAAGGGCCTTTTATATGAGTATTTATACCTATTCCACAGCTAGTTATATAGTAGATACTAGTTATAGTTTAGTATACAAAGTCTATTAGCACACCTCTAATATTAGTTGAACCACCAATGTAGGTTATTTCTACTCATATTGCATTACCATGTACACATACTCTCCCATGAGACCCTTATTAGAGAGACCCTTTTGTTAGAAACATGTTATGGATTACAAATAGCTTATCTGTACTCCATTATCATCTAGATTAGTGTTATAGCATATAACATCCACTCCAGTTACAACTTCTACTACCAAATTAGTTTCCAAGTGTCCCATAGTTCACAGGCTAGTTTATTTAGCTTCATATATTTATAGCCCCAATCAATAATTAGTTTTAACTACAGATAACTGAGTATATTTAATTCTCAAATCTCAAATACCTAGTCATATATCGTGCATGATTAATCTTCATTTCCTTGATAAAAGGAACATTGATTACTAGTATCTTATGAGACTCATCAGTTAGTATGTTCTTCTTTACTTGTACATAGATCCCTTTATCCTTTTTACTTGTATATAGTTTCATTTTCATGGTTGCTTGTACATACCTTATACTTAGAAAATAAAAGTATATATAATATATTCATAAAATACTAAAAAAATTAAATATTACTAATAAAATGTAAATTTTAGATTGTATGCATTTTCATGTTTACATTATCTACATTTTTTAGCTACTACATATGCTATATATGCTAGTCTTGTTAGTTTTATCATACATACATGATTCACTTACTCTCTTTATGTGTCCACAGATTCTTATAGGACTTAAGTACTCTACACAAATCTATATTTTATACTATCTACCTATTTGGGGAACATACATAGATTTAACATTGATACACTTTCCCATTAGGGAAATCATACTACATAGATTCTAATTTTCTAGGTTACATCTTTCTACACTCTATGTCATAGATTTAACAATGATTATATGATGATATTGATCATCTAATACTACTTATATTTTTTATTGAATAATATTGCTATAGACTCAAATTATGTACTTATTTGTTCTTATATGGATTTAAACCACATGTCCATGCATACTTTCATTTATAGATTTCCTACTTTATATTTTATTGTGTCTCTCTATTCCTACATCTACTTGACAACATTTTAATATGTCATTATTCATTTGATCTAATCAAATTTCCTTCACTGTATGTATGTTTTGGACTTGTGCCCATGTCCTCATGTGTGCTTTCCTAAGTCTATATGTATACATTTAAGCACGTCCTTATCTTTCGATCAAAGCCAACCTTACTTACTTTATGCATATATGGATATTTGAACATGTATTTTTATTTATTGATTTCTCAAATTTAGTGACATATGCCCATGTAACTTATAGTGTGTCCCCTTGGTCTAATTTTCATTCCTCATGTGTATTTTATGTATGCCTTCATGTCCATGACAAATTCCTCTTGCTTGTTACATTCACATATAATTTTATATTCCATACGGGATCTCATGCATCTTCCTCTTCCTCCTTGGGTGACTTGATGTACATCATGCTCCATCCCCTTAGGTATTTTACACATATTATTACTTATACTTAATATTAATACATATTCTTACATTATTATATCTATCTTGGCAACTTTTTGAATGCTAAACATAACACACATTGTACATTACTAACTTATGCTTGTTGAGTATTGTCATTAATTCTTGAGTTTGGTATTGATTTTGTCATTGATGTCAAAGGTTCTTATGAAGGTCCATGGTTAAGTAAGGTTTGAGGTATGTTTATAATGAGTTATTATTCCATCATAGTAACTTTTGTTGTATGAGAGTAGTGATGTGAGATTACTATTTAAAGAGTGTTAGTGATAGCATTGAGATCAACATGAGTGAGTACAACTCAGTATGTCAAATGTAAAGTATCTTGAAAATCCTTGTATAGACCTTGTGAGAAGGCATGTGTAGGTATCACGATGAAATGAGTGAGATATGAAGATCCTTAGTCAAGCTCTAAAGAATAATTTGTATGCTCTAAAGATCTACCAGGCACCTTTGAAGACATTCCATTGAATCTCAAAAGAATACTTGATAGTGTTTAAGCATGAGAGATGTTGTTTGAGTTTATACATGAGGTGTAGAGAGATTTGACATTTTTACATAAAGTTTCAATGGATTTTAAAATGGTTAGAAGGTCAGCTCTAAAAATCTATGTAAGTAGGTTTGAATATGCTTCGTTGAAGCTCTATTGAAGCTACAAAGATGCTCCATTAAATATATGAAAATTTTAAGTTTAAGCTCTAAACAAGAGTGTTTTTATAAGGTTATTAAGTATTAATAAAATTCATTAAATCACTCAGGAGAGTTTCAAGGTGAAGCCTATAGGGCTAAATACTTCAATCAAATTCTATAATGAGACTAGTACTAGACCTTACCTTATGTAATAAGGCTTCATGAGTTATTAACAAGACATATGAAGGATGTTTTATAGTAGTTAATCATGCTATGATATTTCATATCATTTACATGAGGTGATAAGATCTTTCACAATGTCTAGAAGGTCGATTTCAAGGTCTAAAGAGACTTGCATATCAAGGCCTAGAAGGCAAGAGTAGAGATGGTGACTATATAGGGTATCAGTATCAATTTGTAAGGAAAATGTGATTATGTGAGAATTATAAAATGTTATTAATTTTTTTTAATCATGGGAATGAAGTTTTAGGTCATGTTTTTCAAAAAAAGGCTTGAAAAATTATTGTAAGGTTTATTGAGTGCATGAAATGAAGAGTTGTCTACACCAGAATGTGTTTCAAGTCCTTGTTGGAACATAACATTTATGAGGACCAAATATATTCATATAATATGGGGAATTATCCTAGATAAAATTTCCAAGCTTTGGTTTATAGATTAAGGGGCTAAGATTTATCAATGATCATTAAGATTGGAAGATGGTCTAAACCCTCAAAGAACCCTAAAAATGAACTGATGTTGAAGGTATTATTATAAATTAATCATAATGGTTTGGTATGGATATAAAAGTGATTATATTTTGAAGAGTGATTGGTTTCTCAGTTGAGTGAGAAAACCCTATAGGAATGTGCTTATTTCTAAGAGATTTGTTATAGCAGTCAGAGTTGACCAAGTTGGTTTATTGAGTGCATGAAATGAAGAGTTTTCTACACCAGAATGTGTTTCAAGTCCTTGTTGGAAACTTTTTATGAAAGAGTTATAGATTGAAGTAAATGATGAAGATTTTTAGGACTCTAATTATTCATCCATGATTTTCATAATCTTGTAGTTAAGTGTAATATGTTGGAACATTGAATCCAAAATGGCTTGTATGGCTGAGTAAAGATTGTAAGAGATAAGATCAATAGATTGGTATATGAGACCAATAGTTTCCATTAAAGCTTATGATTTGTTTGTTTGAATTTTTTATAAGGATATTATAAGATAATTTTCATGAATTTAAATCCTTTTATTATTTTCTATTATGTTCCATAATTTCATGTTTCCTTGACTGTGTTTTGAAGTCAATCTACAATTCTGAGTGAGTATCTTGCAAAGAATTGTTTAAGTCTATATACCTTGAATTAAAGCATATAATTAAGTTTTTTATGACATTTATGTCATTATGTTTATTAATATGTGATATTTTCCATGTTTTTTTTAGAAAAGTTGTGTTAATGCTTCAATTGTTCAAGACAAATTTTCTTTGTATGCATAGTGCTATTGCGAATAGTATTTTAAGAAGTGGTTAAAATGGTGGTTAGATTTAAAAGGTGTTTTGGAAATAAAATGAAGTTATATAAGGTATGTTTGAGTTAAATATTAATTTTTACTAATATATTTTAATTTTTTTAGTGTTTCAAAAATATCAAAGTGTAACGTGTTGCTAGGAATGCCTATTAAGTCTCCATAAGGCCTAAAAAGAGGAGTAAGGGCTAGTTAAGCCATGAAAAACCTATGTGTGATAAAATTATTATTTAAGTGTACTATTATGGTATATTAATACCTATTACATGTCTGACATAATTGTTTTTAAGTGTGTGTCCAACTAAGAAATATATGATCAAGTACTTGTATAAATACTAGGTAGTTTTAGGCCTATTTATAAGAGTGAAGTGAAAGCAAATAAAAGATCACATTGGAGAGCATAATGAAGTAATATGGAATATAATAGGTGTGTCATTAATATAATATAGGCATTATGAATATGAGGATCAAGTTCATATGACCTAATCAAGTCAAGAAGAGGGCTAGTTGAGCTAAAAAGGCTAGAGGCCAGTTTGAGATGGATAAAAGTCAACAAAGAGCTGAGGAAGAAGATTATAATATGTTGTATAAGAAATAAGGTATTTTTAAGGTTATCAAATTTTTAGGGTGTCTGAGTTGATGTTGAGTCATCTAAAGGGTTGGTTCCTCCTTGCAAGTGGGTGCTTATTAAATCCGAGCTTAGTTAGTGTTGAGCTAGTTGGGTTTGGTGTTACATGTGGAGTGGGTGTTTCACTAAAGTTTGATGTTTGTAATATATGACTGTATTAAATTTTCATAATAAGTGGTTTTTATTCCCCTTGATTTTTTACCACATATATTATGTGTTCATACATTTATTTCTCTTGTGGATTGGTGCTTATGCTTCATAATATATACATGCTTGTTTAAATGATCTATGATTGCTTAAGTAGGATTATCAAAGAATGTTTTTGTAAGATTGATTCACCCACCCTATTATTCATTTAGATTAAAATAATTATTATTAGATCCTGGTCCTTTGAAGTAAGTCTAAAATCCTAAAGGAGATCATAAGAACAATAGATGGATAGTAAAAAAACTCAAGGTGGTTTCCCTACCAGTAAGGATCCATTATTTAATAGATCTAAACTGCCTTTTGAAATGTCGTAATGAAAATATATTTTATGTCACAAGGAAATGATATTTGGAAGTTAGTTTTGGATGGTTATATTGCACCTACTATTCCACTAACAAATGTAGTAGGTAAGAAGGCTTATGAAAATAAATCCAAGGCAATAAATGTCATTCTTTGTGGCCTATCAGAGGTAAATATTATGAAGGTAATACATTGTATATAATCAAAAGATATATGGCACAAATTTAATACCATATATTAGGGAGACACTAAGGTGAATATGGCCAATTTGAAAACCCACCAAAGATAATTTGAAATCTTGAAGATGAATGCTGATAAAACAACTAAATTTTTCCTATTGAGGATTGATGAAGTTGTCAATATCATTAGATTGGGAGAAGAAGTGAAAGAATATACTATTGTCTAAATGCTTTAAGATATATAAATCATATGTTTGAATCTAAGGTGTTTAAATTAGAAGAGTTTCAAGAGTTGGACAAGCTAGAGATCGATTGCCTATAAGATGAGAACAAATGAAGGAAGACCTCCCAAGAAGGAAGAAACTTTCAAATTTTATAAGAATTCAAAGGCCAAGAAGGTCAAAAATGAGGTATGTTTAGATATTGAGATTATGAACTCATAGTTATGTTTACTAGGAAGTTGAGTTTTGGCTCAGGTAAGTACAAGGGTAAGTTACCCTTCAAATGTTTTAGTTGTGGCAAGATTGGTGACTTTGAATCCAAGTGTCCTAAAAATGATAAATTTGAGCATAATGGACATGATGAACACAATGAAGATGATAGAAAGACTTATAATACTAAAAAGAACAAGAGAGATTTCAAGAAGAAAGAAGGTAGGAAAGGGTTATTTAAAAATAAGAAGAGTTCCTATATCAAAGAAGATAACTCATATGATGTAAGTGATTCAAGCACATCTGATAGTGATAATGGAAATAATGAACCTAAACATTAAATTAATGAAACCTTGTTCATGGCCATAGAATCAGAAAATAAGGGTTTCTCAAGTGGGAAAGGTCTTATGGTTGATATAAAATAAGATGAAGAAGAAGCTGAAGTGAATCTTGAGGTAGAGTTAGTAAGTGCCCTAGAAGAGTTAAAATTCTAAAGGAGAAAGAATCACAAACTAATATCATTAGTTAATAACTATTCTGAAAAAATTGGATTGTTTTAGGAAAGGATAAACAACACTTCCAAAGCATATGATGAGATCATAAATCGAGTTGAGGCATAGATGGAGGTAGTAAATATAAGCCTAAAAGCTGAACAAGAAGAATGCACCAGGTATGAAACTAAAATAGAATCCATGAAATCTAAGTTTGATAAAATATATAGTAAGGTGAAAGAGATTTGTGATGTTTGAAAAGAGAACTAAGGCTCTAGATGATATCTTGAGTAGTCAAAAGTCTAGAAGTGACAAGACATGACTTGGTTTCAAAGAAGACTAAAAGGAAACACCTCAAGTAAAGGATAAGATTATTTAAGACAAGAAGATCAACATGAAAAGGCCTATAAAATACCTTAATGCTATAAGGTATGATAGTTATTTCAATGGTTACTATTTAATATGCAATAAGTTTAGTCATAAAGTGAAATATTATAGAAGACCCTCCAAGAATGATTACTCATGGGACTATGGAAGGAGTCATAATTCACATCAGTCAAATGGTATGTATAAGTTTATTTGTTATAGATTTCATAATGTTGGACACATTATAATATTATATCCTAATATATTTAGAAGGTTATCAAGTCAAAATGGGAGGTTTGGAGCTCCTAGAGTGTAAGAAAGAAGGTAAATGAATGCATGAAAACCAAAGGTAGTAAAGATAAGTCATGATCTATCTAAAAGCTCAAGTAGACTACTTATTATGATAGGGCATGACTCATGTGTGAAATAAATTAAGGAATGTTCATTATCATCTCACATTGATGATCTAATGGTTGATGATGAGATCAACCCTTAGTGCCAATCAAGCATGTAAGGATGTTGAATAATGTTCATTATTGTGAGAGTATGAATATCTAGGAATCTCTTGAGTTCATGGAGTTTTAGTGACCTATGAAAATGGGTTGTTCTATTAGGCTTCATGGAGACATTATTATATCAATGGAAGCATGTAGTTGCAGTCAAAGATGGTTTCATCTTGATAATATTCTAAGTTTTCTGTGTTGCAAGCAAGGAGATGAAGATTGATATTATCCATTCTTGTGTTGGTAGATTTGAGTTTTGAAGTGTATTAAGAAGAATGATGAGAGATATAAGGTTTATATCATTTATTTGAGGTCAAAGTGTAGTCAATTGGTATATGAAAGGTAAGATTTTGGTATTTGTTTATATGAATATTTGAGCTTGATCTATGTTAAGAAGGGGTATTGGAGTCAAGATGATTGAAGGAAGATAAGGATGGATTAAGAGTCTTGTTGACTCATGTGTTGAGATATAAACACAAAGGGGGTATCCATAATTATTTTTTAGTTGGTATAAAGAGTGTGGTAGCTTAGAGTATCATCTTCTTTAGTCATGTCAAGTAAGGTAAGTGATCTTGAGTTTCTAGTTCATTTCAAGGAGATATGCTTGGTCTATGAGGGAGTTTGGTAGCAGTGAGTTACTTATCAATAAATTGGATGCTTTTTTATATAACAATAGAGGTATACATGTGTGAAGGGGAGCATGTGTTTGAGATGCCTCATAAATTCTATTTGTTAAGTTTTTTATGGACCAACTACGATAATAATATGAAAAGGGAAGATACTTCAGAATAAGGGAGAAGTGTATTGATTAAGAGAATTTTTTGAAAGTGCTTATCATGTGTGGCTATCATAGTTTATGAAAATTATGTGCCATATAGTGTATTTTGAGAGGAATTATCAGTTTAGGGGGAGAAAGTGTGAAGCTAGTACCTTCAAGTGACCCTTTGTCATTAATGTTACAGTGGGAGAAAGATCATAAAGGGAAAGAAAATGTAAGAGCTAGATCTAGGAGATGATTACCATCAAAAGTAATTTTCATAGTATTTTGAGTGTGTTTTCCATCAATGAAGAAAGGGGAGATTATTGAGAATTGTCATTGATTATCAAGTTTGGAATTGATATTATCATTGATGTCAAAGGTTTTTATGAAGGTACATGGTTAATTAAACTTTGAGGTATGTGTATGATGAGTTCTTATGCCAACATAGTGAGTGTTATTTCTGTATGAGAGTAAAGATGTGAGAGTATTGTTTGAAGAGTGTTAGTGATATCATTTAGATTAACATGAGTGAGTATAAGTCAGTGTGTCAAGTGTAAAGTATCTTGTATAGAATTATATAGACCTTATGAGAAAGAATGTGTAGGTAGCATGATGAAATAAGTGAGTTACAAAGATCTTTAGTCAATCTCTGAAAAAGAAGTTGTATACTCTAAAGATATGCCAAGTAGCTCTGAAGATGTTTTATTGAAGATTCATAGAATAATTGACAATGTTTAAGAATTAGAGACATTGTTTGAGATTTTACATGAGTTTTTTAGAGATTTAAAATTTATACATAAAGTGTTGAGGGATTTGAAAATGGTTAGAAAGTCAACTCTAAATATCTATGTAAGCAACTCTGAAGATGCTCTGTTGAAGCTACAAATATTCTCCATTGAAACTAAAAATATGTTTTTTTAAAGATCCAAAGAATAATGTTTGTGTAATGTTTCTTTAGTATTCATAAGAGGCACGAGATCACTCATGAGAGTTTCAAGTTGAAGCCTATAGGGTTAAGTACTTCTGTCTAAATCCATAATTAGACTAGTACTAGATCCTTCCTAGTCTAATAAGGATTCATGAGATATTGGAAATACTTATTAAGGATGTTTGATAGTAGATAAGGATGAAAATATATTTCATGTCATGTACATGAGGTGATGAGAGCTTGAATAGTGGTTAGAAGGTGAGTTTCAAGTCTAAATGAGACTTGCAAGTCAAGGCCTAGAAAGCAAACAGAGAGATGGTGGATAGATGGTTTATTAGGAACATTTTAAAAGGAAAGTGTGAGTATGTGAGCATTGAAAAAGGTGATTAAAGTTTTTTAAAGCATTTTCATGAAGTTTTACGTCATGCTTTAAAAGAAAAGATGTGGAAAAGTATTTTAAGGTCTCTCGAGTGCAGATAATGAGGGTTTTTATACCTTAAAAGGTGTTTCAATTGCTCATTATAATGTAAATTATTTTAATGAGTAAATAATAATTTCATGGAATATGGCTAAGGAATATATCTTAATATTCTAAGCATTGGTTTTTGGAATAAAGGGTTGAGCTTTATGAACAATCATTAAGACTATAAGATGGTCTAAACCCTCAAAGAAACCTAATAATAAACCATGTTCTAAAGTGATCATAATGGTTTGGTATGGTTAAAAAATTGATTTTAGGTTGAATTAAACTCTCTTAATAACCTCCAAGAGTGATTAGTTTCTTAGGTGAGTGAGCAGAACATAGAGGAATGTGTTTGTTTCTCAGAGATTTATTGTAGCACTCAGAGTTGCCCAATTCAAAATATTCAAATGGATTTAGGTCAAAGTGTGATACTTTTATTTTATGTCCATGAATTTTTATATACAAGTTATATTCCTTAGGTTTTCAAATTTTGTGATCCAAGATAGCCTATCACTAACAGGGTTAATGGTGCAAATAGTGAGAAAATCAGGTAGAAGTGAGAAGATGATTCTTGATGTATTTTATTTAAAGAGTGATGTATTAAAGTGCATGATTGTGTTTTTTTGGAATTTAATAATATATAAATTCTTTTCATAATCTTTTAAATAAGTATAATAGGTTGGAACATTGAAGCCAAAATGTCTTTTCAGGCTAAGGAAAGACTGTAAGAGATAAGATTAGTAGATTAGTCTACAAGACCAATAGTTTCCATTAAATATTATGATGTGTTTATTTCAAGTTATTATAAGGATATTATAATATCAGGTTCATGTATTGAAATTATTTGAGTATGTTCTATCAGCTTTTATAGGTTCATGTTTTCTTGACTGTGTTTTGAAGTTAATTGGCAGTTCTAAGTGAACATCTTACAGAGAAGAGTTTGAGTCTGTATAATTTAAATTGAAGTAGACAATGATTTTTTAAATGAACCTTAGCTAATTAGGTCTATTAGTATGTGATTTTTTACATTTTTTTCAACAAAGTGTGTTTATTCTTCATTTTTTCAAGACATATTTTCTGTGTATGCACATGGCTATTGTGAATAGTATTTTGAGAAGTGGTTCAAAGAGTGGTTGGCCTTATAATATGTTTTGGACATAAAGTAATGTTGGATAAGGTATAATTGAGTGAAATATGAAGTTTTACTTATGTATGTGAAGTTTTTAAGTGTTTCAAAAATATCAAAGGGTAACATGTTGCTAAGAAGGCCTATTAGGTCTCCATAAGGCTTAAAAAGAGGAGGAAGCGCTAATTTAGCTATGAACAAGATATTTGTGATAAAATTACTATTTAAGTGTATTATTATGCTATAATAAGACATATCACATGCCATACTTAATATTTTTTAAGTGTTTATTTGAATAAGAAGGATATGATCAATTGTTTTGTATAAATACTAGGTCATTTTAGGCCTATTTGAAAGAGTGAAGTGCAAGTGAATAAAAGAGCACATTGGAGAGAAGAAATACGTCATGATAAAAATCATATGGGTGTCATAAATATAATAAAAGAGGTATTAATATGATGATAAATTTCATATGACCTAATTAAGTAAATAAGAAGGCTAGTTGAGTGAAGAAGGCTAGTTGAGCAAAGAAGGCTAGAGGCCAGTTTGAGAGGGATATAAGTGAGAAAAGAGTTGAGGAAGAAGATCACAATCTATTGTATAAATAAAAATGTTTTTTTAAGGTGATCACGTGTTATAGGTTATTTGGTGCTGAATCATATATGGGGTTGGTCCTCCTTTCAAGTAGGTGTTTTCTAAAGCCTAGCTGAGTTGGTAATTAGCTAGTTGGGGTTAGTGCTCCATGTAGAGTGGGTGATTCACTAAAGTTTTATGTTTGTCATATATGAATTTAGTAAATTTACATCATTAGTGGGTTTTATTACCATTTAGGGTTTACAACATATATACTATGTTCATATGATTATTGATCTTGTGGATTGGTGCTTATGATTACTAAGATATACATACTTGTTTAAATGATCTATGATTTCTGAAGTAAGATTCTCAAATAATTTTTTTGTAAGACTCATTCACCTCCTTCTTAGTTATTTAGCTTCAAAAAATGATCAAAATATTTTACACTATGATGTCAAGTATACACATTATATAGGTTTATCATGCATACATCATATGTGCTTAGGCTAACATACATGTTACGTACCTTTTCTTTTGAGGACAATTATTGCATAGGATCAAGAACTCCACTCAAAAGACGGGACATTCATAGAGTTTTGTCACAAATATTATGGCATATAGGATTAAAAATAATAAAGTTTTTATCATGCATAAACAAATTATAGAGAATCAAAATCAATAAAACATCATCAAAAGTAGTCATACATGGATTAGTTACATTTGAAGGTAAGAGAGAATTTAAAGGGAAAGAGAGAATTTGAAGGCAAGAGAGAATTTGAAGGAAAGAGAAAGTTTGGAGGAAATAAAGAATTTGAAGGAAACTAATGCCTTTTGGTTGCATTAAAGTAAAATTCATAGTGTTATATGACTACTCGTTTGTTGTTTTGTTGAGGTCATGTCATGGAAGGAATAGGTTAAGATGTCAAGTGCATTGGACACTTGAGCCTAGTCATAGCATGGTGAAGGTATGAACATGGTGGATTGTTGAGATGAGTACATGAAGGCATGAGTGGTTGTATGAGGTTGTTTGATAATGTATATAAGGTATTGGAACACTCATGAGAGTTTTATAATGAGACTAAAATGGTATGACCTTTAGTTTAGGTCTACATCTAGACCACTCTTAAACCTTGCCTAGCCTGATAAGGTATCATGATCTATTATCAAGGCATGTGAAGGATGCATGATAATGGTTAATAATGAGAGTGATATGTTGATCATGATAGTGAGGTGTTAAGTGACCATAAAGATGCATGAAGGTCAATTTTAAGGCCTAATGTGGTTTGTGGGTCAAGGTCTAGAGAGCAAAGAGAGTGTCATAATGAAGGGACATAATAAAATTTCAAGTTTTTTAAAATCTCATGTAACCATTTTATAAGGTTAGGTATGTTTTTTCAAGTTTGTTAATGAAGTTGGAGGTTCTAGTTTGAAGGATAATGCATGAAAAGTTGTTTAGAGGTCTCTTGAGTGGTTAGAATGAATGGTTCTCAACCTGAGAAGGATTTTATTATGATCATTAGCTCATAAAACCTTTAGATGGGAACCTAATAAATTCATGTTACATGGGTAAGGGTCCTATATCAAAATTCAAGGCATTAGTTTTTGGATTGAGGGGCTATGCTTTATGAGTAATTATTAACACTATAGATAGGTTTATACCCTCTTAGAACCCTAATAAGGACTCAATGTTGAATATGTTGATCAAAAGTGCCAAAAATAGATTAGTATGATCATGTAAGCTATTTGTTATTGTAGTGGACTCTCCTAGGTACCTTTAGGAGAGTGAAAATGTTGAGTTATAAGATTATTTCTTAAGAAGTTATTATAGTTGTCCAATGTTGTATTGGACATAGTAAGAAAAAGGATAGAAGAAGAAGGTATAGACTCATGTTTCATGTCCATGAAGGTTTATGGATAGGTAATATGCCTCAATTGTGATAAATTGGTCATTCAAGTTAGCCAGTCACTAACAAGACAAATGGTGTAACTAGTGAAAAACCTAAGAAACCATGAGAAGATGAATTGGAATGTGTTTTCATGATAGATTGATCAAGCCAAGTACATGGAGATGTTTTTTGATACTAGTATCTCTTATTAATTATTGGTATGGATCTTTAAATTTAGGTATAGTGGGGAAAATGATGAATCCATAATAGCTTGTCTGACTTAGTGAGGTCTATATGTAGTGAGGTCAATAAATTTGTCTATAAGACCAATAATTGTCACTAGACCATATGATGTTTATCTTTTAAAATGGCTGAGATATGTCATAATATTTTTTTCATGAATTTTATGTCTTTGAAAGTGGTCATACAAGGGTTGATGGTCAATTTTTTGTGACTATGTTTTGAGGTAATCTGGCAATTCTAAGTGAGTGAGTTGCAGAGGTGTTCTTGAAGCCTTATCTTATGAGTGAAAGTGTTTAATGAATTTTATGATGAACTTGAGGACATCTAGAATCTCTATATATATCTATTTTATCATATTTGAGTGTCTTATTTATGTTAGAGATTCATTCTTTCATGACATGTTTTGAGGCACAAAGGCCTAATAGGGCAATTTGTTCTAAAGAAGGTTTCAAGGTATGAATGAAAGATGCATATCTAAAAAATAATGGATGAAGTAATATGAGTTCATTTACTAAGTGTTTTAATGTTTTTTTCAAGTGTTTAATAAATCCATTTGGGCTCAAGGGAATCAAATTTTGGCATTGAGAGATTACCTAATGCAATTAGGTCTCTATGATACCTAAAATAGGAACGTGGCCTAATTATGTCATAAAAGACTGAAAGGGACTCAAATATCATTTGATTCATGTCCACAATATGTTATAAGAACTGCTATGTAGATTACTTAAGAGGTTAATGGTATATGACTAATTAAGTGATATATGAATAAGAACTGGTATATATACAAGGTAGTTTTATGCCTATAAAATTATGTAAAGAGTATGTGAATGAAATAACATTTTTTTGAGAATGAGGTATTTTATAACATAAAATTAGTGTATAGGATATATACTGAATATTTGATAGTGTGTCTACATATGAAGATCAAGATCATATGTCCTAATTAGTCTTGAAGAGACTTAGTTGAGTGAAGAGGCCTAGAAGGTTGTTTGATAGGGATAAGAGTGTGAAGAAATGAAGAAGTGTTCATCATATATTAGTTGAGAAATATAGGAAGACCATTCAAGAAGGAAGCATCACTAAAATCTAAGAGTACGTCAAAAGCCAAAAAGGTCAAGGATATGTTATGTTCAGATGTTGATGATGATGAATTGATATCCATGTATACTAGGAAATAGAAGATTAGGTTTGGTAAGTACAAGGGTAAGTTGCCTTTCAAATGTTTTAACTATGCTAAGATTGGTCACTTTGCATCTAAGTATCCTAAAAAGGATAAGACTAAGAATGATGAATAACATAATGAAAATAATCATGATGATAATATGTTCTATAATCTTGAAAAAAGTATGAAAGATTTCAAGAAGTATGAAGGAAAAAAGTGTCATTCAAGAACAAGAGAAGATTTTATACCATAGAATATAATAGCTCATTTGATGTAAGTGACACAAGTAAATTAGATAGTGATGATTATAGTAATTAGCATGATAAAAATGAAAATGTATTCATGGATATAGAAATAGAAAATGAGGGTTTCTTAAAAGGGAAAGACCTTATGGATGATGAAGAATCAGATGAAGAAGAGGCTGAAGTGAACCTTGAGGTAGAATTCGTGATTATTCTAGAGGAGTTGAAGTTCTAAATAAGGAAGAATAAAAAACTAAGATCAAAAGTTAAGGACTATGAAGATCATATTGGTTTATTTGAAGAGAGATTGAGTAAAATATCCATAGAGCATGATGAGATCATCAATCAGGTTGAAACTTAGATGGAGATAACCATTACTAGCCTAAAGGATAAGGAAGAATAATGCACCAAGTATGAATCATAAATGGAGTGCTTAAAGTCAACATTGGATGAAACAACTACCAAGATGAAGACCTATGAGAGGTTTAAAAAGATCACTAAGTCTCTAGATGACATTTTGAGTATTTAGAAGTATGCCAATGAGAAGTTAGGTCTTGGTTTAAAAGTAGAGCAAAAGGTTAACAAGTGGAATGATAATGTGAACAAGAAGGTCAACCTAAAGAATAATATGAAGCCAAATTCTATTAGATAGTATAATAACATAAGGTATACAAATTCATTCAAGGGTTATTATTTTTCGTGTAGTGAGTTTGGTCATAGAGAAAGAGTGTGTTGAAGACCTTCCAATAATGAGTACTCATGGGACTATGGAAGGAGTCATAGTTCACATCAGTCAACATATATGAGTGATTTTTTTACTATAATTGTCTTCACATTGGTCATATTTCCAGATTATGTCACCATTAATCATAAAGATGAAAAAAGACTACTCAAGCTCTAAGAGTTCAAAAAAGAAGACAAACCAAGGTATGGAAGCCATATACAGTCAAGCTTAGTCCTGATCAATCTACAATCCAAAGTGGACTATTTTCTATGGTAAAGCATAGACTAGATATTTAATAGTATCAAGAGTGTTCATTATCATATCAGATTGTTGACCATATGAGTGATCAAGAGGCCAAGATGCTAATCAAGCCTTAAATGATCTTAGAGGATCATCGATATTATGAGAGCATGGAGATATGGAAATCTCTTGAGTTTGTATTATTATAGTTCCCTATGGTAAGGGGTGACTCCTTTAGGATTTTTGGAGACACTCATTAGTTAGTAGAAGCTTGGTAGTTATCATGAGTACATGTTAAAGAATGTTGACAGAGTAGGAAGTGTTGTTGGTATATGAGAGATATTCAAAGGAAGATGAGAATGGTTCGAGATACCTAATGAATCATGTGGTGATCTCAAGTTGTGATGATAAGGGGGGAGTCCCTAATTATTCAATTGATGTGAATAATATGGTGGTTTAGTGTGTGATCAAAGGTTTGAGTCATATCAGTCATGTCAAGGACAAGGTGATTGGTCTTGTGATCTGAGATAATTTGAAGAAGGTATTCATGGAGTAAGGGGAGCATGTTCCTATGATGCTTCATATTTTTTGTTTTGAAATTTTATTGAAAAAAGGTGTGATTCTAGATGTGACAGTTTGTATAAGACCCTTTGTCATTAATGTCAAAGGGGGAGAAAGACCAGAATGGGGGAGATGAGAATGATTAGGTTGTATTGTGTTTCCCATCAATGATAATGGGGGAGTTTTTTGAGAAGTGTTATCATTAATGTCAAGGTTTATTTCATCGATGCCAAGATCCATCTGGTGAAGATGCATGGTAAGTGTTTTTTGAGGTATGAGCTTGTGAGATTGATGTGAAAATGTTCTTGTGAAGGTATGATGACAAATAGGTCTACAAGAGTGTTGTTGAGAGTAAGGTAAGTTGGCAGTGATATGAGTATGTTATGAATGTTCTTATGTTAGCTTGAGTCAAACTATTAAGGTCAGTACGTTTGAGCATAGTCAGGGTGTCTTGTGAAGCATAGTCTAGACTTTTGTAAGAAGGTATGTGTAGGTAGCATGGTGGAGTGATGTAAGCATGAAAGGTAAGGGTCATGGAAGATATTTGAATACAACTAATGTCTACATAGGTTCTATAGTGTATGAAGAGTTTCAATGTAAGCCATTTGATAGGATGCATTTGAAGGCAAGAGAGAATTTCAAGGCAAGATATAATTTGAAGGCAAGAGATTATTTAAAGGAAACTAGTGTATTTTTATTTCATGACGGTATAGGTCAAAGTGTCATATGACTATTTTTTTTTAGATTATGTCATGGAAGGAATATGTCAAGGTGTCAAGTGCATTGGAAGATTGAGCCTAGTCATATCATGGTGAAGGTATGAGCATGGTGGCTTGGTCAGATGAGTGTAGATAAGCATGAGTGGTTATATGACATTGTTTTTAGTATGTATGTGAGGCATTGGAGAACTTTTGATAATTTTAGGATGAGCCTAAAAGGGTAGGACCTTCAGTCTAGGTCTATATCTAGACCTCTCTTAAACCTTACCTAGCCTACTGAGGTATCAATATCTAGTGTCAAGGCATGTGAAGGATTTATGATAGTGTTTAATCACGAGAGTGAAATTTTGATCAATATAGTGATGTATTAAGTGTATGGAAAGATGCATGAAGGTCAATTTTAAGTCCTTATGGTTTACAAGTCAAAGTCTAGAGATAAAAGATAGAGAGAGAGTGTGTGTGGCCTAATGAAGGGTCATGATCAGATTTAAAGGTGTTATTAGCTCATGTAAGCATTTTAAGAGGTTATGTATGTTTTTTCAAGTTTGTTCATGTAGTTTGAAGTTCTAGTTTGAAGGATAATGCATGTAAAGTTGTTTGGAGGTCTTTCGAGTGCTTAAAATGAAGGGTTCTCAACTTGAGAAGGATTTTCTTGTTATAATTATCTCATCAAAATTTTCTATGGGAACCTAATTAGTTCATGGTACATGGGGAAGGGTCCTATCTTAAAATTTTAGGCATTAGTTTTTAGATTGAGGAGCTATGCTTTATGAAGGATTGTTAACACTATAGACATGTTTAAACCCTCTTAGAACGCTAATAAGAAACCAATATTGTAGATGTTGATAAAAAGCACCAAAAATTGATTGGTATTATTAGGTAAGAAATTGGATATTTTATTGGAATCTCCCAAGTACCTCCAAGTGGTATTGATTACAGAGAGGAGAGAGAAAATGTTGAGTTACAAGCTTATTTTGAAGAAGTTATTGTAGTTATCAAAAGTTATATTTGATAAAGTAACAAAATGGATGGAGGAATAAGGTAGAGAATCATTTTTCATGTCAATAAAGGTTTATGGATATTTTATAGCCTTTAGTTTTCTAAATGGTCATCCAAGTTAGCTAGTTGCTAGTAGGCCATATAGTGTAAATAGTGAAAAACCTAGGCAACAATGAGAAGATGAAATAGAATGTGTTTTCATGATATAATGAAGAAACCAAGTGCATGGATATGTTTTTTGATACTGGTATGTATTATTAATTCTTTGTATAGATCTTGGAATTTATTTATAGTAAAGAAAATGATGAAGCCAAAATTGCTTGTCTGACTTAGTCAGGTCTGTGTGTAGTGAGGTCAATAATTTGGTCTATAAGATCAATAATTACCACTAGACCAATGATTTATATATATGAAGATTGTATATATATGTCAAAGGAAAAATTTCATGAATTTTAATTCTTTGAGATTGGTCATACCAGTTTTGAAGGTTAGTGTTTCGTGATTGTGGTTTGAGGTAATCTAATAGTTCTGAGTGAGTAGGTTACAAAGATGTTCTTAAAGCCTTATCTTCTCAGTGGAAGTGTCTAATGAATTTGATGAAGAACATGAGGTCATGTAAATTATATATATATATATATATATATATATATATATATATATATATATATATATATATATATATATACTTATTTGATAATATTTTAGTTCCTTAAGTATGTTTGAACTTAATGTTTTCAAGATAATTTTTGAGGCACACATGCCTAATAGGGCAATTTATCCTAAAGAAGGTTTAAAGGTATGAATGAAGGATGCATATCTAAACAAGCATGGAGGAGGTTAGAATAGTTCCTTGAATAAGTGCATGAATGTTTTTAAAATGTTTATGAGATCCGTCTAGGATCAAAATAATCAAATTTTGGCATTAGGAGATAGACCTAATGCAATTAGGTCTCCATGAAGCTTAAAAGAGAAATTTGGCCTAACTACGTCATGATAGACCAAAATGGACTCAAATATCATTTGATTCATGTCAAATAGATTTCCTAAGACCTATTCTATGGTTGACATAAGAAGTTAAGGGTATACAACTAACTAATTGGTATATGAATAAGGAATTATATATATATATATATATAGGGTAATTTTAGGCTTATAAAAGTAAGCAAAGAGTATGTTAATGAAATAACATATTGTTGAGTAGATAGAGGTCTAGTAGACCATCATAATAGTGTAGAGGATTTGTAATAAATATATGATAGTGTGTTTTCATATGAATATCAAGGTCATATGACCTAATCAATCTTAAAAAGACTTAGTTGAGCAAAGATGCTTGCAAGGTAGTTTGAAAGGGATAAGAGTGTAAAGAGATGAAAATTGGTCATCATCAGTTGGTTGAGAAACATAGTGTTCTAAAGGTGATAAAAAAATCAAGTGACTAAGTGTGTATTGAGTCATTTAGGGGGTTGGTTCCTCATTTCAAGTGGGTGCTTGCTAAAGCTTAGTTAAGTGGGTTTGGCTAGTTGGGGTTGGTGATCCATGTGGAGCTGGTGCTTCAATAAATTTGGTTTTTGTCTTATATGAATGTAGTATATTTACATTGATCAATGGTTTTCCTTCCCATTGAGGGCCTCCCACATAAGTGGTGTGTTCTTGTGTTTTTTTATTATGTGAATCATTACTTATTCTTTCTAGATCTATATGTTTGTTTCAATAATTTATGATTTCTTAAGTATAATTGAAAGAAATGTTTTTGAAGGACTAATTCACCCCTCTCTTAGTAATTATACTTACATAAAATCCAAAAAATCTTTGCACTATTTTTTCTCTAAATTTACTCTTTAATCCATCTATAATGGTTGTCATTATCGAGTATTCCCTGATCTACATACACAAGTGTTCAAGAGGCCCCTAATCTATTTTTCATTTTATAATTTATAAGTGGTCCTAGATCCATCATAAATAGATAAATTTACATCACATAGCTTCAGTTACATTTCATAGTTTCATCTACTACATATAGGTATGTAATGATCTAGTCATAGACTACTTGATTTCTTGAGCAACCTACATAGGAGGGCTGGAAAAATGATCAGTCCAATCCAAGCTATTCATATTTCATGATCTATGATGTAGGGTTGAGCAATGATGGAGTCAAGGCCTACATGAGTTTTTCATCTGCCCACACATTAGGATTGAGCAAGCCATCAAATTAGTCCGTGTTGTTTACCATTTGATCACTATCTACATAAACACATGATGTCACCATATTTTTTGCATTAGTTCACATAACAAAAAGGTGTATTCTTAATTTCTTCACAATTATATATTTACTTAGTCTTATCTTTGATTTCGATATTCCTTAAGTAATGATTGATTCATCCTTGTTTCATTTGTATGATATTCAATAGAACATGATTCATAAACTTAGACCCAGATTCATGCAATTCACCTCATAGGTAAGTTTAGGTATGCTTATTTTTCCTTTATCATAGTCCTTTCACTTTTATACATTTATATAATAAAGGGGGGGGGGCGGTGGAATGTAGTCATATAAAATGTCACTTGAGTCCAATGAGTGTCACTTGAGACCACTCTCTTTGGTTCTTAGCTCCATACCTAGATTAGGCAGTATTGTGATCTTTATCTAGCTTTTGTGTGGGTCTAACCCATCCCAAGATGTACTAAGAGTAGTCCTTAACTATATCCTAGGATTTTATACCCTTAATGCACCAATTTATTCCACCTAGGAACTAATGCACCACACTAGAGACTAAGGGATTGCACTAATGTACCTTAGCTCTTTTCTCCTCTGATAGATATATTTCCACTTATTAAGATACCTTAGGGTCAACCTAGACCTATTCCATATATTGACAAGAATTAGACCAATATATACACTAATTTTATCACTTTACTCACTATAGTGGAAAACAAATGCAAATACTAATGAACAAACTCAAAATAGTACTTTGTGAAAGTCAAGGTCATTAATCCTTACTCTACCCTACTTTCATATATATATATATATATATATATATATATATATATATATATATATATATATAACATTCTTAAGCTTAGATTACTCATATTTACAGTCTCAAGTGACACTCAAATCACTTAAACTAACACTAATACTAGCATTCACTTGTAGTTACACTAAGAACTTATGCAAGAGAACTACATCGAGCTTTATCCCTCCTTAGAGGATTGGTATGTAGGCAATGATCAACACATGTTGTATTAAGGTTAGATTTAACCTAAACTACTAACACTATTCTTATCTATTTATTATTTCAAAATACTCTAAAAATATGTAGATCCATGGTTTCACTTCCAAATCAGTCAAATAGAGTGATCCAACACATAGGCACATAGGTACATGCATTTCAAACTTAGGTGAAGGCATATCTATAAGCTCACAATCCTTACCTAAAAGGGACATTACTGCACCTCTAAGGATAGTAGTGCAATATGTACTATCAAAAGTATCCTAATACTATCTAGTAGGATTTTTGAGTCCTTTTTCTAGTTTACAATGCTTTGGACATTTTCTACACTAGTTTTGAGCCTCTAATTCATTTGTTTCAGTTAGTTTTTAGCTAAGTAATACCTTTTGTGACTCATTGTTATTTTTGGAATAATCATATTTAGTTGACTATTGTACAAATAAATGGATATATTTATTTCATATTTATTCCCTTATTTATTGTACATTCCCTTTAAAAACCTAGGGTTTACATTCCATAAATATTTTAAAAGTTAAATTAGAAACAATTATAATGATTATGTTTTGTGTTCATATCAACTACTTTACACCACTTATACCAATATTTAAATTAAAGTAGTGAAAGAGGATATGGTATTTACTAGTTTCTTACTTCTCATACATAGGGACAAAAGCCACAATATTTAAAATAAACTATATTTCTTGATGGATTGTACAAGTGTTGATTTCTAACTTATCTAAGTATGATTTTTTGATTGAGACAGGATGCTCATAATTACACTATTTTTTTTGGTATTCTAAGGATGATTTGAGTCGATCTAGAGTTTGGATGAAGGAGAAGTAATTTTGGGAGATTTTCATCCTGACTCTAAATTTTGAGAAATTTTTTAGACAAATACGAGAAAAAGAAGTTGTATACAAAATTTAAATAAAATAGTACATCATTTGGATAGGATCAGGCACACACTCCCAAAATTGATCTCATCATATCAAGGTCAACCAAGCCAATTTTAAAATTTAAAATAAAATTATATAGTGAATATTTATAATAAAATATAACATGCCTTAAATTTTTATATAGTTAAAATGATTACCTTCTTTTTAGGGTTTGATATGTTTCTTTTTAAACTAAAATATAAGACATAAAGTCAAATGATGGATATTATTCAACTGTCTATGTGAAATAAATATGAAAATCATGGTTCATTTATATGACACAGACTCTAAAAAACTTAAATGTAAAATAAATTTCCACAAAGAATCATGATGAAAGTTTATTAGTCATTTTTAAGCATAATTTTTTTTATGATGGTAGAGAATGCATGATGTGTACTAATTATAGAGACAAAAAATATTAATATTTAGTAAATGTTCTCTTTATTATGCATAGATTATTTAATTGATTACTTAAGTATATCATCATACTTCAATAATAAATAATTGAAGAGTTGAAATATCCAACTATACATAAGGGAAGGTGATGAATGTAAGACTATGTTAAAAATGTAAGAAGGATTATATCAGTAGGTAGTCATGCCATTTAGGTTGACTAACATAATTATGACATTCATGAGACTCATTAATGAAGTGATGGAATTATTTATTGGTAAATTTGTGATTTTTTTTGGATGACAGTCTTATTTCTAACAAGATGAAGGAGGAATACTTAGTACATATAATAAATGTGTTATAGTGGTTGTGAAATGAAAATTTGTTTTTTAATTTAAAGAATGACAACTTCATGAAAGATATAATTTTTTATTTTAAGTTTACACTATCCTTGAATGGTTTGGACCTAAGATTACATTTTGAACATGAAGCTTCTATTGATTAGCGAGTTTATATAGGAAGTTAATTTTGAAATTTAGTGAGACATGTGTGAATCTCATGAAATTAGTGTAAGGTGATAGAGTATATTTTTTGTGGAGTATATAAGAATAAAACAACTTCTAGAAGTTGAACAAGAAAGTGATTGAGTATCGAGTTTTGGAATTACCTAATATCAATAAGGTATTTTAGTTTATTATGATGTATGTGTAGGATTTATGTTGAGTAAATAGGGTTGTCCCGTTATTTAATTTGGCATCCTATGAAAAAGTAGTGGACAAAAACTTAGTGGTAAATAACACAACAGTAAAAAATATAGCATGATAAAAATTTAGTATGACAAAACATCATGAGGAAAGAATGTAGTGAGGAAAAATGTAGCAGTATTGGTAATGTTTCAAAGATGACACAACTTTCAACTAAAGGTCAAAACTCATAAAATCACATTTTAATCTATTATTTTGTTTGTAAATTTGGTGCATTACTTTTCCACCATGAAATGTTAACTACTATCACCAAAATGAATTAGACAACAAATAAACAATGTGATAATCAATAAAATGCCCCAATTATGCTCTTTGAAACATTTTTTCCACATTACCAATACCTCTATATTTTTCCTTGCTATGTTTTTCCTCACAACATTTTTGTCATATTAATTTTTTACCATTACATTTTTTTCCACTATGTTATCACGTAGAGCCCTTAATTTACTAAGAAACTAAATTATGCAAAGTGAAAGTAGTCAAATTTTAAGATTTAGGATTATATGACATAATGTAATCACTCAATAATTGGAGCCATTACTCATTTCCCGAGGAGTTTTTTTAATACAAAAATCAGTAATCACTACAACTCATAAATAGTCAATGAAATTTAAAAAAGGACATATGAAGTGGGATTAATTGATACAAAGATATTAATTTATGTTGAATCATAAAATTGTTAACTCAAAAATATATTAAAATTTAAAATATAGGGGTCTATTATTTAATTCAATGCAATTAAAACTCATAGGATTTTATTCTATGGAGATGTCAAAGTAGAAGATGAATACGTTGAAGATGCATGAAAAGCATGAAAAAAAACATTAAGTGTGTATAAAACACAATTGTTATTTTATTTTGTGCAATAAGGATTATATATTTGAGGAGAAAAATTACACATAGCTATAGTTTTTATGCATTCAAAATGACCAAAGTGAAAAGTAGTGGAAAACTAGAAAGTAATTTTGGTAATGATGAAAGATATGTATAGTTGGCAAAAACTTTTGCTAGAAAAAGATGAGTGGAGATGTGTCAACGTATGTACATGGGTGAAGTTTTTTTCCAGTTAAAAAAAAGGAATAAGTCACAACACAATGTTGTAACAACCATTGTCTATTATAAAGGGACCATAGGAGCATATCAACATGTATTTTATTTTATGATTTACTATAACTCAAAGAGGACATGTATATATATATATATATATATATATATATATATATATATACACACACACATGTCCTCTTTGAGTTATAGTAAATCATAAAATAAAATACATGGATAGAGTTTGAAAGATAGAAAATTTTATTGCATTGAGAAAAAATAATGATGTTATGCATATAGTTATTTTTTTTCCACATATCATAATGTTTTATAGAGATAAATATTTCTATATAAAATTTTTGAGGAATTGTTGGAAGTGGTTGAATACCAAGTTATAGTTTAATTCAACATATCATCCTTCGAATGATGGAAAAAAATATGTAGTCAATATAACTTTTTTTAATCATTTATTTTGTTTGATTAGAGGAAAACCAAGAATGTTGGTTTTAATTCTATCACAATATGAGTTTTCTTATGCAAATGCAGTTAATAAGATCACTAGAAAGCCCCCATTTATAAAAGTAATTAAAGATTAATCACAAAATTAAATGACATCTAAGATAAAAGATTAAATATAAGTAAATAATAATATTTTATTGATTGAACATCCAACTTGCATCATGTAGTTCAAAAAAAGTTGGAAAGAATCATTACTTACTAAAAAAACATAAAAATGTAAAGAGAAGTAAAGTAGAGTACCACAGGAGAACTATTATTATAGAAGGTAAAAAATGAGAGATTTCCAAATGGAACGTATGAAAATTTAAAATGGAATAAGATGGAACCATGTATGTTTTTTTTGGAATATTTCATCTAATGCATATGTTTTATTTTTCTAAAGGAATAAATATTTTGACCATTTTAAATGTGGCAGAGCTATAAACTTATGATCATAGACAAGGTAGTGAAGATAATGCAAGTGAAAACTCTAAATAAGTTGATTATATACGTCAAATGTTTGAGAAAGACCATGAATATGTGGAAAAGGTGATTGACACAAGAGATTAAAAAATTATGTAAAAAATTGACTATATAGATTTTTTGGTAAAATAGAAGGGCCAAGGAATTAAAGATCTGAATTAGATGAGCAAAAAAAAAATTGTAAATTACAGATTAAATATAAGAAGGCTCATGAAAGGCAATTGAACTTGAGATCATGTTTATTTTATGGTGTTGGAGCATCTATATTCATAATTAATACTACATCAAACAAAATAATTAGTTTATAAAATAATTATTTTGTAATTGTGCATAAGTCTTTGATTGGCCATAAATTAATTTGTGTTCTTTTGTGCACTCATTATGCACGCATAATCTTATTAATCAGAACATTGTTATTGTATGAAACTTAAGCCACTTGATAAACATTAATATTTTTTAAAAAATCCTTTATCCAACCCTACACATATTTGTAAAGTCCATGAAGAGAAGAGATTTGAGTTCTTACGATGCCGGATTATTATTTTTGCATGTTTATCATGCAAATATTTTATTGTCTTGATTATAAGATTTGGAAACTAATGTATAGTGATTAATAACATTGTGTTCAAAATTTTCACATGTATTTATCTATAATTTAAATTATTACAAGTTATTTTCTGATTTTCACATAGCATCTTTGGGGAACTCAAGTTCTTGAAAAGTAATATTTTATTTTTGGACAAAGAAAGCCTTACATGCTATTATCCATTTCATATTTATTTCCTTGATTCATAGATGGTTTTTTTCATTTTAAATAAATAACACACTATGATGTGTTATGGGTGTGATGTATTATGAGTCCTTAGGAGATATTTTATATTTAATGATTGTAGTGGGTTTTTGAATTAGTGGTGATGCATTAATGTAATTAGGTGCATCTTATGGATCTAGAAAAATTCATATACACTTTAGATAAAAATATAAGGATATGTAAAGTGATCATGTTAAAAAAAAAATAGGAAGGTTATAATACAAATCATTTGAGATTGTCATAAAAATATATTTATTTGTAATGTTCATCATATTTATATTAGGTGCAAATTATATTTTCATTATTTTAAATCAAGAAAATAACATTGTTGATACATATTATTCACTCAAATTACAAATTGGATCTTGATATAACAAATCTTTATTTATGTCGCTGTTAATCTGAAGAGTGCGATTGCAGTAGAATTTGAATGTTGAGCGCGCGCGTGAGCGAGCGCGACCCCAAATCCCGAACCAGGTCACCGTTAATCTGGCAGCTGGTGTGGAAGTGGCTTTTGCCACGAGAGGATCTCCATCTGTGTATGTGGACAAGATCCTAATAGCCCAGTCTTCTGCGGATGGGGGTTCTATTCTGGCAACGAATACAGCAAAAGGTTCCCCTATTTTCGATTCGTGCCCTGTTTCAAAGGGAAGAACTTATGCAGATGTCGCTGCCTATGAAGCCAAAATATACGACGCAAATCATCATGCTTCTTCTGGGAGTTCGAGCGTCATACCTGTAAGTGCTTTAAATCCTGTTAGAGTAAATCTCGATCCTAAAACAGTTGAATCAATCTTTATTCGGGTAGAACATTTTTCAGAGCGTGGGGCTATTTTTCGATTTCGTGGCTACTGGCCCTCTCTTGCAAATCTACATGGCTGGATCTCCAACTTTTGGTTGCCACTGATTGACGGAAACGTGGAAATATATGTTTTTTTATCTTTTTCCAAAACTTTATGGTGTTGTAAATACCCTCTTATGGCCAAACGTGGTTTCAATCCTCTCACGGAAACCTTCAACAAAATCCGTGTCTGGGTTCGGCTCCCTAATTTTCCAATACTTCTATGGCATGATTCGATTTTTAAAACCATAGGAAATGCTATAGGGGAGTTTTTATCTGATAATGATGAATCTAAGAATCTTTACCACTCAACCTGTGCATGCCTATTGGTAGAGGTGGATGTTTTTAAGGGCCTTCCTGAGGCGATTTGTCTGGACTCCCCTAGGGGTTCTTGGATGCAAATGTTAGATTATGAAGGTTTACCTTTTTGATGCAGAAAATGTCATGACGGGGCATGTTGCAGCTCGGTGTACTATGAGGAAATTCAAATCCAGAAGATCACCTTCTTGGTGGTCTGAAGCCACTAATGAACATTATACAGCTAAACAACTCGGGGAAGATATGACTGATTCAGAGAATGAGAGTGAAAAGAGTATCCATTCTGAATCGACGGATCGGGAGATTCTGCTGGTGAAAGATCCTATTGAAGGTACTTTGGAGACTGGATTATGTGATCTCTCAGAACCGATTACTGAGGAGGTGGTGGTATCTCCACCTGTTTTGAAGGATTCCCATAGGAGCCAGGAGTTGGCTGGTTTTCAAAAGGATCCTGCAGAGGCATCGGTACCCCTTGGATTTCATGGATCATGGCCTTCTGAGGATTGGGTTGCTGAGGCAGCTAAGGTAGAGGATGGTTGGATTTAAAAGGAAGAAGTCTAAGCCTAAGGTCCCCCCTCCAGATATGATTCTTCGGTCATGTAAAAAAAAATAATTATGTTATTTTTTTTTGTTTGTCGAGCTTATGTCTGCTGTCTTCAGATTACTGGCTAATCTGGTTTTGCTTTAGCCTGTGCCAGGTTATTTTGTTTCCTGGGTGAGCTTATGTCTCCTCTGATGTTAAAGGGTTTTGGGGCCCCTTCAAAACCCGCTTTTACCTCTAATCTAAAACATTGTTGATACATTTGTTTGTCTATTTTTATTTTTGTACACAAGATAATGAGTCATGCTTTCTTTATGGGTTGTGTGGTCTAAGGCCATCCTTAATTAGATATGCTAATGATGACTATATCTTAAAAGATCATGATGAATGTGTGGGAATATTGTAGATATTAATAAAAATAGGTGAACATGATGCATTCACCCATCAAGACTATAGTTTAATAAGTGTATATGAAGAAAGGTGGGAATTTTTTAAATATGGTCCAATAGGACTTCTAAGCACACTTATTCATTTTACTATGATATGTACACCCACACAGGTGTTTGCATGCACGCGCACACACACACACACACACACACACACACACACACACACACACACACACACAGACACACAGACACACAGACACACACACACACACACACACACACACACACACACACACACACACACACACACACACACACACACACACACACACACACACACACACACACACACACACACACACACACACACACACACACACACACACACACACACACACACACACACACACACACACACACACACACACACACACACACACACACACATCAAAGTGTGGAATTATTTATAAATCTAGTTTTGGTACATGACTAGTTATTTTCTATGGTATTAGTCTGCCTCTATACATATAGATCATTAGTTCATATTAGGCTATTGTTATCATGTTATATCCTATGTTGGGCACTATATTTTATTACCTTCCATTCTGTTACACTTATAAATTTTAATTTATGTTCACCTTGGGGCCATGATAATACCTCCATTTCATTAATTTTTTTTGAAAACCTACAGATCAACCATTTCATTTTTTTGGTGCGACCCCAAATATTAACAGAATAGCCAAAAAATTAGGTTTTCATGGTCAACCTATTATGATTATGAGAAGGATACTAGTCATGAATAATATCAACCCAGTAATACATGACATTTTTTGGGTGTGTTCCTTGACCCTTTTCCAAAATTTGTTTGGTTTATTGTGTCTTGTTTCTTAGCTTGTGCATAAATAAGGTCTTATTTTTAATTCAAAACATATATAATACCAAAAGAGTTTAGGAGAATCAAATGAGGAGAAAATAGTTTGAATTATAGTGTTAATATATTTATTTAAGTGTAAAAGATAAATTATATTTTTAGGAAAAAAATAATTACTCATAAAGTTGAATTTAAAAATTAGTGAAGAACATATAGTACTTAATAGTTACTTGCATCTCATAAATAGGGATAAAAGCAATGTTATTTATGATATAATGGATTTATTATTAGAACTCATGAGTGTTGATTTATAATTTTTCTATGAAAATGGGTTTATTTGAGGGACACCCCTCATAATTACCATCATTTTGAATATTCTTAGAAGGATGATTTGATGCAATTAGGGTTTTTAAGGAATGAGAGAATTTTTGAGAGATCTGCATCTCAATTTTGCAATCTAAGATATTTTTTTTGAGAAGCAAGAGAAAATAAAGGAATACACAAAATTTAAAAAAAATTTGGCATCATCTGAATTGGATCAACCACACCCTACCATTTAGAGGTTTTGATTACATAAATCTAATTAACTGAATTAAATTAAATTATTAAAATTAGAATACTAAAATATATAGATATGATAATGAAATACAATATCCTACTGTAAAATATGGAATTTATACAAATTAAAAACTTTTTAAAATTATTAAAATATCCTAACTATGTTTAAACATTCCTAAAGCATATTGTATGTTAACTGTGCATGCTGAAAAATAAAAGAATGTGCATAGAAAAAATTTCAAACAGAATCATGTTTGAAAAACAATATAAATTATCATGGGAAAAGGATATAGGAGTTAGACATTGGCATAATGTGTCTATATCTATTGAACATGATTGCATCTTAGTGGAACACACATGCGATTTGTGAATATGGGTATGTAATATAGTTTATTTAGGTTTAATGTTTCTATATGAGAACTAAATAGATGTGTCAAAGATCTATAAATATAAAACCATAGTCCTTCACATATACTAGACATAAATTAGATAAAAGAGAGAGAGAGAAATGTATAGTAGGGATGATTTAGGTAGTATTAAAATCCCCTTATAATTAAGCACTACCTCTATATCCCAAATGGTTCTCAAGCTGATGTAGTTTTCTCTACAAGGGTGATTGCATGATTATGCAACTAGAATGACTATGAATAAAATGTTTAATCTAATGATTTAAAAATAGATGAACTTGACCTATACTAAAAAATATTTATACTTTATATGTGATTTTTAGGATGAAACAAAATTGAATTTGGAATATATATTGCTTTTTTACATAGTGTATAGTGTTTTTAAAATCAACTTGCTAGGTTCTTTCAAGTGAATGCCTTAATGTGATTTTATTTGGAAATATTTAAAATATTTTTTGTAACCAACCTTACAAGAATCATGGGAGTGCTGTTTTGAAATGTCTCAATTTAAAAATATAATCATTAGAGTGTGGCCGATAAGGGCGTTGTGTATCTGTTTAACATAGCACATTCCTATCCTAAGAAGACATAGATTATTGGAGTAGGTTGAATATGGATGAATAAATTTTAAATATGGATGTTTGTATGATATTATATGTGTTTGAAGGATAATATAGCTTATATTATATATTTTGAGTTATTATAATGGTGAATATACCAAGTAGGAGAAATGTTTCAAGGATAACCGCTACCAAGCACTTAATGATAAATTTTTTATATCTACATCTACTAGATTTGAACTACTAAGATCAACTCAATAACTTAAAATTTATAATAAAATTATATAGTGAATATTTATAATAAGATATAATGTCTTACAACACTATATGATGTAAAAACATATATATCTTCAAGCTAGATGAGGTACCCAATTACATATAAATATCTCATAAAGTAGAGAAAATGAGAAAACTATAGGAAAAATTCACCCCAAAAGAGAGAAAATAAGAGTGCACTATAAAATCCCATTAGAAGTTACAAAATCCTATAAACACTTTGTATCCTATAAAATATGGTAAATGTGTGCCTCTACAAAGAAAAGAGGGAAGGTCAGCATATAATATTTAATGGTGAATGTTCTAGTATGTCCCTCTCAAAAAAAAATGTCTCTTCCTTTTAGAAAAAAGAGGAACTAAGCTATCAAAATGATAAATTTTCATTAAAGTGGAATTCATGTAGGAATAAAGATGTAAATCTATGTAAAATTCTCAAATTTCTCCAAAATCATGCCTAAATGCACCAAAAATTGATAAAAAATTGTATACCTAACTACATAATATGACAATAAAGAATCATAAAATCTAGGAGAGAGAGAGGAATAAAGTTTATAATTACCATAATTAAATAAAAATAATAAGATTCAAATCTAATAGATATATCATCAAAGAGAATACAAATGTCCTCAATTGTGTCATCTAGACTTGAAATGTGAAACTGTATAAACAAAGAAGATATATGTGGTATAAAAGTGTCCCAATAAGTCAATATAATAGAAATATTTAATACTACTAAAAAAGAATCACTAGAATCTCTAAAATGAGTAACTCAAAACTATGTATTAGTAATAGGGTAAAGTGGAATCTTAGTTGATGTCATGTGAATACACTACACATCCCATAAAATTTCCTACTATGAAGAATCACTAGAATCTCTCAATGAAATGGAATTAAGATCTAAAGTTATATGAGTAAGAGCTATATAAATGTTAGCAAGATATCTAAAAATATCTTGAAGAGTGATCTAAATAGTGGAGGGACACTCTATGTGCTATACATGGTGGTGTAGATCCAATGAAATATACATCAATAAGTGACTAGAGATACAATCAATAAAGTTTGACCATTTATTGGATTGACTTGTATTAGTAGGAGAAATAAAATCTCCATATCTATAAAAATGGAATAAGGTTATATTCCATGAGCAATAATTCCTTATACATCCTCCATCAAGCATTCTTGGTATTTCCAAGAAGAGCCAATGGAGTATAATCAACTATCCTCATTCGATAACTTCCAAGTGGAGATACATGAGTTGACATGACCATAAGTAACCATGCATGATAAATGTGGTGAATGTCAGACTCAACCAAAAATGTATCCAAATGAACAATTTGTGCAATATTTACCAAATTGATTTTGATATTGCATAGGTTGGCACTATATAATTGAGTTCATACACAATAAACACATATACAAAGGTAACACAATTATGAAAAAGAGAATAATAAATAAAACCCAAATGAAATTGTATAGGTTACATTTCATAAGGAATTACAATATCACCAATGCATATAGCTAAAAAAAAATCACACCTTCAAAAAAATTAGCACCTCAAAAGGAGTATTAGGTTGGATATTATCAAATTTTTAATGTTTCTTATTGAAAAAAATAATGATCTCTACTTTTCATAAATTTGAAACATAATTTTGCCATGCAAAAAAGAAAAAAAAAATTGGTTTGAAAATAAACTTGACGTGACTTTTCATTGAAAATTTAAGCTTCATAGAGTTTAGTGTGACCAAGGGACTCATTCCTTATGTGAATATCAAGGGGAATTTTGTGAATAAGTTATGTATTGTATCATACCATTAGTGTATCTCAGCTTATCCAATTTCTTTTTTTGGTTAGGTACAACTTGAGAAAGAAATTAATGGGCTCTATATTGAATTGAAGTAGGATTTTGTAGAAGTAACCTTGTTTTTTATTTATGTTATGTTTGTTTGTGGTCATTGGTATCCAACATTTTCATTAAGCCATGGTTATTTTCCTCTTCATGGCTATTGCCATTTTTTAGAGGCTAGATACAATTTATAGTTATTTTATTGTGGCTGCCATGGTTGATGTTTGTATTTTTTCCAATTGTCATGAGGTTAATAATTTTGTTATGGCCAAGGTTTTTTTGTGATATTATTTATTGTATTTGATTCCAATGGGTGGGTCTATAGAAATATTGGGGAGGGGAAAATGAAAAATGTGTACTATAAAATGGATTGTTTTATAACATACCTATATTTTGAGGACTTTTAAACCATAGTTTCTATTGGGCCATGTAGAATAACTTATCTCCATCTTATCTGATTGTGTGCAATACTATTTTATTTGGGTCCTTCTCCATGATGATTGATACATTTATTTGGGTAGTGTGGCACATATAATCCAATTTATTTCTATGGAAATTTGGGAAATCTAAACCTTTATTTAATTCTTATTTTCTATTTATATTTAATGTATCAAGATGTGTGGTGAAGTGGATGATAATATCTTACTTCATATCTTGCATTAGGTTTCTGAATTCCATCCTTGGGAGATATTTAACCTTAAATTTATATAAGGGGATATATAGGGTTAAGAGTTATTATATTAGATTTTACACAAGGATGGTGAAATAATATTTTGAGCATGCCAATCAAATAGAAAAATTAGATAGATAATATTCTGAATTTATACAATTGAGTTTGCTTAAAATTTTAAACTATAGTTATTGATAGATATTGCAATAAATTGGAATAAAATATTACTTAGTTGGTTTATTGTGATCATGTAGGTCTGATTTGTAACTTGTAATATGTGGACTAGAAGGTGATCCTAAAATAATATTTATATTTTGGGAATGTTCATTTAGTGGCCGTAAATGCTTGCATTGACTCTAGATAGTTACATTGATATAGGTTTATAACCTCCCCATAGGTGCCATTTATGAAATAATGAATAGATCAGGTTGTGATCAACTAGAGACTTCTAGGTTTTCTTTCACCTTTCTTATGATGTCTTCAGATCATGTGCATAAGATATAACTCTTTGTCAAATAATCAAACCTATATTATTCACCCTTGGAGTGACTGTGGGAAAATAAGGTTCGTGAACTCAAGGAATAAAGCTACCCTAAGCACCTCTATATCAATGGAAAATTCCTACATAACCAATACTTTAAAAGGGCCTCAAAATTATGTAGGCATCCCTTAAATAATGAATTATGTGTATAGAAAGATGCAATTTGTGATAAGAAAACATATTTAATGACCTATCTTGTAACACAAAAAAATTTCTCATTAACTATTATTCAAATGCTTAAGAACTATATGAATACTGATCATATGATTTATATAGAAATATAGATGAATAGTGTAGTTTATATCACTTAAATTCTTGATTGGGTGCTTCTTTGTATGTTTCCTTATGAGTTATAGGTGTTTTATAGGTGAGGAATGAATGAGGGTTGATCTTGTATATATACCAATCCATTTTGAAAATATCTCAGACTAAATCACTTTTGATAACATTTAGGTGATGTTTCATTTTAAAATTAGATGACTTTTGGGAAATAGACATTTTTTAGGAAAAGTTGAGGCTTACATCAACATAAATGTCTATTTAGGATGTAAGCATCTAACAAGTTGTAAACTAGGTATATGCCTAGAATTGGAAGTGAAGGATAATGATCAACGTTAGGAAATTTTGCATAGTAATAAATTATAGGTCATTAGAATAATAATGGTCAAACTAAGATATAAGAAATTTAAGCCAAAATAAATAGTGAATGTGAGACTTTTGGCAAAAGGTAGGTCTATAACTAAAAGGTACAACCATGATGGATATTTTACAAGTTTAAATGACTTAAGTACTACATAAATCATATTTTAGTATCTATACAACTCTATTATGTTTATTTTAGGATGATGATGGAAATGCTTTGATTTTGGAGGTCTTATTCATTATATACCTAAAGTAATTTCTACACAATATGATGATATCATCAAACATTTTTGGCAAAAACCTCCATAATTAATGATATCTATTGCCTACAAGTGTTCCTCATTGATTCCATTCATAAATATTAACTTCATAGACTTTGCATATAACCTATTTTTTAATATTTTTTATGGATAAAAAAGAATATTTACACATTGTCTTTTACTGGTTCCTCATAATTTTGTGACATTTGAAAGATGTTATCTATTTTCATTTGTATCCTTCTAATTCGTGACTATAGTCTTCCCTAAACCCATGAACCAATTGAGGGATGAATTTTTTTTAACATGGATAGAAATAACTTCAGATTATGGGATTATTGACTATATTCATAACTATGACACTATAATTTTGATTCAAAGAGGAACATATTGAGGGCCTAACTTAGCATTCCCATGATTTTAGGTAGAACTAGTAGGGGAATGTTTTTCAGGGGTGCATTACCCATAATGGTGTTAATGGGGAATTCTACTATTAAGGACTCTCGTCAAAGGGTTTCATCCTCCATATCTTCCATAATTTTACAAACCACTCATGCACTAGTGATATTTTCACTCCTTTCTTTAAACATATTCTCAATTTTATTAGCCTAAGGTGATTAATGAATGATGGCTCAAGGATGTTTCATGGGAAATGAACATTTTAATGATTGAGGTGATGGAGTGAAATATTTTATAAATCATTATGGAGATTTGAATAATATGTCATATTAGTCAGTTGGGTCTATAAGTATAGGTTACTTTAATTTTAGAGAGAAAAGGCTTGGTATGATATTTAGAAAAGAATTTTAGATGAAGGGAAAAAGAATTTAATAATATAAGCATTTAAATAATGATTCCATATTGGTAATCTAAAAGGGATATAATTTATAGGTTTATGTAAGTCCTCTTATCCTTTACCTTTATATTTATTGAATATTTCATCCAAGAACCATTAAGATGTTGTCTCTTATGATACAATTTGTAGCGATAGGGCTTTGTTAGCTATAAATGTACTTATTTGACTTGTTTCTACTAAGGATGATTCCATAACTTACATTACTACATTATAAATTAGTAACCCAAGTAATAATATACCAATATATCCATCTCACCATGTATACATTCAATCAAACTTTCTTTTAAATATTATTTTTCATGTATTGTAGATGGTTAGTATTACAAGTAAATAAAAAATATTTTGATTGATCTAAATTATGGAAATTTTCCTTGTGTTACTATTATTATTTCAATCACTTATATTGAATTAATAACCATGTATCAATGTGGCTAATTATATTGTTAAGTTAGAATTTATTAATTAAGATCAAATAATTTCTCTACAATTTTCATTGATTATTCTCTTATTGTTGATTGCTAATCTATGCCTTACTATATCATCTTTACATATGGAGGGAGAGTTTATTCTAATCATTTAGATACCATAAAAATTAAAAACTACCTTCTAATAGTTTTAAAGAATTGATGAAAACATCATGTACCTACTTTTTAATTCATCTATAGCTCACAATAAAAAATAAGAGTTATAATATATTATTTAATAGTTACAATAGTTTATATACATGGTCCAGTAGAAAGAAGATGTGAATGATGTATTAAGAATTTGATGTGGTATTTTCATAGATTTTAGAATCTATCTTGTGTTCAAATTATTTAGGAAGTCCATATTACACTAATTTCTGATTGTATCAATCTTAGTTGATTATAACAATAAGTGTTATGTGTTAGACTCAACATATACAACTATTATTATGGGTTATAATAATAGTCATGGATTGGTATAGGTTGGAACAACTAAATCAATAATTTCTAAGGTTTAGTATTATATTTGTACATGCTTCTCTAGTATTGCTAGGGGATTGATACCTAGTTGGTACAACTTGGATTGTGCAATTAATATTGTATGAATACTAAATTTCTATGATTTACACTAGCTAGTCATTAGCCATGTTATTCCATTTCCATTCATTCCTGCTTTACTTCATAAATTGTATGCACTTTATTAGTAGAAAACAAAATTTATTTGTAATAATAAATGACAAAATCTTATTCATTAAATTATTGGTTTTAATCATAAAACACCAAATTTATGTAAACCATATTCATTAATATGTTATAGCAAAAGAGATTATAAAGCGAAACATTGAAATGTCAAGGATGAGTAAAAAAAGATCAATAAATGAGGTTTTGGAAGGGATTTCTATGATATTTTATCTACACATTAGTCATGACCAGGATAAACACAAAAGCCTTAGACATTATGATTTTGTCTATCCATTGACCCCTTTCCCAATTTTTTGGGTTCATTGTGCCTTGTTTCTTAGTTTGCATGTCAATAAGGTCTTAATTTTAATTTAAAAAAAATAATAATCATATAAATAAGATAATGCATTTATAAAAATCACATAAGGAA
>JARHVA010004999.1:1160000-1232500 GCA_037957365.1 Torreya grandis
GGATTTATGTTTAACTTGTGTAGATAGTTGTAGACAAGGTGCATGTCAAGGATACAAATTTAATTATAAAATGTTTCAAATAAGTTGTTTGAGGAGTTGATATTTTAAACCAATTGCATTTAGGATTTTAAGAGATGTAATTAAGTAGTCATTTAAATTTTATGTTAGGAAACATATACCGATTGAAAATGTATCAAAAAGAATGAGTCCTATATTTTATATGGAATATCAATTTATTGTTATTGGCATTTAATAATTTATAGTAATAAATATTTAACATCATACTAAAAAAATGGAGATCCATGAGATCAATCCCACCATTGTAGACAAACTACAAAGAGTTTTCAAAAATTATATTTAATTTTTAGGGAAAATTATCAATGTTTGGTAGACCTAGAGAGGTTAGTGGGACAGGGATTATTAATATTGCCTATCAAGGAATTGAACATTGTTATAAGTCAATAAACTAATCAAATAGGTTTATGATTCTAGCCTCAATACAAGAGGCTCTACTCAATTTCTAAGGGATTAACTTACCAATGAACCCCTTGTAATTCTAAACTATAATAACCTTTTAGATAATTAGAATTAGTATATTTATTGGAAGGATTATTGACCGCGAAGGTATATTATTCTATTTGTTGGAAAGAATGCTAAAGTGAAGGTATAATTTATATTGTGCAAGTAGAAATGAAAAAACTCATATTTTATATGAAATTTTAAGTCTATTACTAACTTAAATAGATCATCTTGAAGTCAACTAAAGGTTTATAATCTATAACTTGTTAGGAATATTATCTCAAAAGCTAAGTTTTGTCTATATCTCACAAGAGAGCTATTTTGGACCAATTTTTTTCTAAAAATCATAGAGATATATATGGGTGTATCTATATGTGTTTATCAAACTGAGTTGAACAGTGGCACAATTTATGAAATGGGAGAATAAATATATCTTCAAGTATAGGAATAATAGTTTTGATTTCAAACTTTTCTGAGAATAAGGTAGTCTGATGTGGACCCCTCATAACTACTCTCATTTTATTAGGATGGTTTGAATTTATTCAAAATTAAGGAAGGAAAAATAATTTAAGGAAATGAACATCTCAATTTTAAAATTTAAGAGAGGTTTTTAATGAACAAGAGTAGTTGAGGACATAGGTAAAATTACAGTAAAATTTGACAATAACTAACCAATATTAACCACACGCTACAAAAATTGGGACTCAATAAAAATATCTAAACATTTCTAATAATATTATATAGTAAAGATTTATAATAAAATATAACATCTTACAAAATTATATATTTCAAATAAACAAATTATCTTCAAGCTTTGGTATGTTTAGTTTTAAACTAAAATATATGATAATCAAAGGGCCTTCGTGAGAGAAGTATCAAAAGAATGATTATATTTATATGACATGGATCTCCCATATATTTAATTGGTAGATAAATTACCATAAGAATCATGATGAAGGTTTCATGTACATCTTTAAGCTATTTCAATTTGGTATGAAATGTTGGAGAACAAAGTTTATTATAATTATAACATCCTTGAAAGATATGAATTTTATACGCTGAGTTTGAAATGCTTGTAAAATTTTTTATTTTAAATTAATAGTGTCATATCATAATATATAAACACATAAATTAATTTTCATTTATAACATGTTTTGATAAATATGAACACACAAATTACTTTTGTATTTATAGAAGGACCGCCCCCCTCCCCCTACCCCATCTCACCCCCACACAAACACCTTACATTAAAGGGAAATGGATATCACCTCTAAAGACCTTACTTAAATGTTTTTAATAATTAAATTATGAGATAATTTATACGTCATTTTTACTTTGGGGGCAAATTTGACATAAGTTTGGACATTATACGATTGAAGAGATATTTGAGGGTATCCATTGGCTCTATCAAAGAAAGCATGCCATTAATGGACCTAATTAAATATGCCAAATTAGGATACCACAATCCCCCTCACTTCTCTATTGTACACTATTTTTATGTCATATGAGTGGGGTCTTTATTGTGTTTTAGAAGACAATAGATGAGTGTGTAAGTGTTCCACCAACTTGTAATGATCAATTCTTATTGAAGAGATATTTATGGACATACAGTTAATTGGATACAATATAAATCCATCCTCCTATCTATTTGTAAGACTTAGATTGATATAATAAACTATCCTTTCATGCTTTGCCCAGTTTTTATTTAACATTATCATTTGAAAGGATGTTTATCACTTTCAAAGCATTGTTGTTTCCTCCCTATGAAGTGTTTATTAATATGCACAATGAAACCAAAACTAAAGCTATACCACTAGTGAAAAATTACATTATCAAATTTAAGATATTTAAAGATACAATTTCTTATAGTTTAGTGTTAAAATCTATACATTAAAATAAAATTTAATCCTACTTGATATCTTTATACTTAAAAATTTCAGCATCTTACAAATCCTCCTTTTGAATCCTTTCCAAGCCCTATCAGTTTACTTTTAAATCCTTATAATATTTATTTATAAATAATTTTTTCCTCTATTTCATCATATAAATATTAGTCTTTCTATTAATAGATTTTTGTCTTGACTACTATCTTCTTACTGCTTGTTGTATGTAACTACTAGATAGACATGATACTGTTTATAGCTTCTGTAATCATATAGGTAATATCTAAGATACCAATTTTGACACTTACATATATTTAAATAATTTATAACCCTTTTAAAGTCACTTTCAATAATTATTATTTTTACTTCATCTTTGAATATGTATTCCACCTTGTATCAACTATTAGTTTAAGATTTCAATATTCTAGTAATTTAATATTATTCATCTAGATAAAATGCCTAACTTATTATACAACATTAATATTAGAGTTCATAAACCATAAAATGTTGATGGAGATTTATATTTTCATTATGTGAGGATTAAGCCCTTATTGTAGTGATTTCTTGATTTAATAGTACCCTAACATTGGAACATAGGATTATGTGAGTTCCCTTTCCTTGTGATTATTCCTACATGCATGTGGAAAATAAGTTTGATTAAGATAGTGGTAACTTTTCAAGGTATCCCAGATATGTTTCCGCTTTGTAGCTAATTTAACCATTGTCATCACCTTATAATATTTAATTAATGTTCTTCATATATCGTATTATGTTTAATTTATAATTTTGTCATTAATGTTGAATTGTATTAATGTATTTTAACTAAGGATTCTATGAATTTATTTATGGTGCAAAGTCTAAATAAAATATTTAGCAAACCATTATGATTTTTTTTATCATTTCCAATTTTGGACCTTAGTTCACCTAGGGTTACCTGTATGATTTCTAGGAGCTGTAGATGCATGAATATTATTTTGAAATGATGCATAAAATCAATTGTAAAAGGGGTAACATAGGGAAAGATCTTGTGCCGCCACCATGAGACAAGGATTTAGTGATACTGAGGTTTTGTTTAGCACCCAGGATAAAACTACATGTGACTCACCCTTTCATATTTAATATTTTATCATCTTATTTCAAAAGCAATTTTTATAAGTAAATTTTGTTATTAGGGTAAAGGCCCACATATGTTATTAAGGTAAATGTCCACATATGCATGCATGGGTATGCATCTATGAGCCTTTGTCCCAATAATGTGAGCATATTTGGCCCTTACAGTGTTAAATCAATCATTATATCTTACTTGAAAATTTGTATGCTTATCATTTATTTTACAAAATGGTATACCCTTTAACTTGATTTTGGGATTAGTTTTAACAAAATTGTAGTTGTATGAGATTTTTTTGTATAAATTTGGGGTTGTAAATAATTTAGCCTACTGTAAAAATAAATGAGTTGAAATTAAAATTTGGGTTGGGATAATGTACATTTTATTTTGTTGCCGAGCAACTTAAAATTGAGTATTTTAGCTTGTTGACAGCTGCTAGCAGTTGTAAGTGTGGCTATTTTGTTATATAATTATATTTTACAAAAAGGTTAAATTTTGTTTTAAGTAGTTTTTGTGAAAATTTATTCAGTTGGAAAAGTGTAGGAACAACATTCAAAATTATCGGAATTTTATTTTTGTTACAAAGTTATTTTTGGGTTTCTATTTCTTAGATGGGATGTAATTATTGGTACATTCCTATAATGCCATTGGAATAATTTATTGACCTCAATTTAAAAATAAATAGATGATTATAAATTCTCCTGTAAAGTAAAAAAGGTTACGCCCAATAATGTCATTGGAATAATTTATTGACCTCAATTTAAATATAAATAGATGATTATAAATTCTCCTGTAAAGTAAAAAAGGTTACGCCATATTGTGCTTATTGGGTCAACTCAGATTCTATGCATTGGGTGTAATTTTTGCTTGATGGCTAATGTGTATGTTGATTCTTTTTATTATTAGGTGTTGGATATTTTATCTACGTGTTAGCATGTGCTTCATGTATTAAGTTCATATCTAAGTATTATATTATGAATATGATTTTTTAATGAGCAAAAACATACGGGTGATGTTTTATTCACCACCATTATTAGAGAAGTTTGTATGTGTTCTCTCTTTGGTAGCTATTCAATCTACGCAGTGCTCTCGTTTATTTTATTATATAAGTCCACGTAAGATGCTATATGAGCAATGCTGAAAATAGCTCAATTGGGATACCAAACTTTGTGTGGTTAAATTGAACTCCGCTTATAATACTCAGGAAATGAGTGAATTTGGAACTGTTATAGCTGTTCATAACTTTTTGGCCTCTACCTATAATTTTTTTTGACTGTAGTCAATGGCTAATGCAATGCGCAGTTTTGAAGGGGCTGAAATCATTTAAAAGTATTTTGCAGAGTAGTAAGATTTATTTATTGTTTTGTCCATTGTTGGTAAGTCATGATTACTTTTATTCTAGCAGACCAATGAACAGGGTTTGATATAATCCACCATTATTAGAGAAGGCTGTAGGTGTTCTCTCTTTGGTAGGTATTCAATCCATACAAATGATCACGTTTATCATCTTATATAAGGCCATGTAAGATGTTATATGAGCAATGTTGAAAATAGCTCGATTGGGACACCAAACTATATGTGCTTACATTGAACTTCGTTTATAATACTCAGGAATTGAGTAAATTTGGAACTCTTATAGCTGTTCACAACTTTAATTAGATTATCTTTTCTTGGTCCATTTATGGTGATTACTGAGTTCGTTAGGCACAAGTGTTGCTTCAATAAGTTCTAGTTTGATTTAGTTATGTATTTCTGACCTTATGGTAGGTAATTAGTGGGAACTTGAGTTCGAATTTAATTAATTGGTTTTAACTTCAAAAGAAAGCAAACCCTATTAGAACACTGTAGGTTCAATACCGAACTATTTCATAGCTATCGATTAGAGCAATAAGTCGTTTATGGATGTCAATTATGCAATGTTTATTAGGGAGTTTGTTTTAGTTGGATTGTATAATAAAGAAAGCCAGGAGCATTGCTTAATGACAAATTAATTATATCGACTTATTGAATCCATACACAATTTAGGGGTTGTAGCTGAAAGGTTTACATGATGTAATCTATATTGTCTTTTTGTCTGGTACTTGTTGCATCTTATGACCGTGCATGGACAAAACATAAGGAATTTTTCTTGGGTCAAGTACATTTCATTATATACAGAGTGTACGATTGGATATTTTGATGCGTTCATTATTTTTACATACATGTTGGGCTAATGGGTTTTTGATCGGATTAATATATGGAATGTTATACAACCACCTTCAAAATTGCTTTCAAGTTGTATTCAATTATTATCATTGTAATGGGTTTTCATTTATAATATTCAGGGTTTACCTGGTATATTCTTCTATTAAGTAAATTATGGATCCAATTTGGGTTAATAATTAATTTCAGTTTTATGGTATTCGGATTCTCATGAAACTCTTAGACAAAGAGATGTGGTAACTTTGTATATTTAAATTAATACAATATGTTTTCGCTATCAATATTTTTTTTAGGTGATTGACCGTTGAGCATTTTAAATGTCAGCTTTTATCCTTCTTTATGATTGAGATTTTATCTGTGATTCCATTTAGGCAAAACATTACAAATATGGAATTTTCCATAATACTATTATGGTGGTAAACAGTGCCCTTATACTATTAGGGTGATAGATTGTTTACCACAAATGGGATAACTTTCTTAGCATTGTGCTAACCTTTTTTTTGTTGACATTTTTAGTGTAGGTTTAGTGGCAAAATAAATTAGTGAGCGATTAAAGTATGTGACTTCTTGAATGTTAAAAATTTTGCTTAAAAAATATTTCATTCTACTTCGAAGCTCTTCTTTTCACTATAATAATTTTGCTTGCTCCTACGATCAGGTACTACATTCACATCACAACCCTTGTTCATATAGAGGTCGAATTTTAGAATAGCCCAGACCATTTTATGTAAATTTTAATGGTATGTGTTAAAATTATTATTCATAAATGAGGTCCAATTTTTAATTAAAAGATACGTTGTTTTTGAAGTGTTAAAGTGATAGTAAATATAGAAAGTATAATTTTATTTCTTTTTAAATCACGTTTTAAATGATTATGTAAATGTTCTTTCATTGATTACTTGATGCTTTACTTCCTAAGAGTTATTGGTATTTTTCATGTTCTTGTATATTAGTTATGTATATTTTTATGATAAATAATAAGGGAATAGGGTCCTTTACTTCATAGTACAAAAAGATCCCGATAATAGATTAAATCAAGAAAGATAAAGGAAGCCTCTAAAAGATTAAAAGGAAACAAGTAAAAAGTCTAAAATAAAAAAGAATGGGGATTAGCAATATTTATGATTTTGTAAAATAGTGGTTGAACTATATTTAGTTTATATGATTCTTCTTCTTTTCATTTTTTATTTTTCCATTCTATGTGATTCCTCTGGGTTGGTTAAGGAAGAAAAATAATATGGATTGCATCTAGTTGTTCTATCTGTTTCATCGAGTAATCTTTGCTACATATCAAAGAGGCCTCTAAAAGGGCATGTGAGAGGTGATTAAGTCCTAGACTAGTGTGTTTGGGGGACAATGTCTTCTATGGAGTGAGATATCTTAACAAAATGCAACACAAATCTTATTTTTCATGTGTTACAGGGCTTGACAGTGCTCAAATCTTGAGCTGTTATAGGTTTAGGAACCCTATGTTCATTTTGATAATTTTCAGCATTGAACATTTATTTGATCTATCACTATTGAAATTGATTTCTATTTCCTTGGTTATATTTTGTAGATTAGAATTTGACCCCTTCTACGTTTACTCGTTTTGAACCCTTATTGTCAAATGTTGATTCTGTATAAGACTGTTTATTTTGCTTAGTTTTTGATATAAGTTATATTTATAATTAAATGAGAAGATGTATTGATATCAATTGGGTAAAAAACAATGGTTCAGAAAATAATGGGCTTACTTAGTGAATAATATTTAGAGCAATCAACATATTCCCCAATATCCCTTTATAGACAATATGCACTCATTGTGATGGTCGGGTAGAACATGGAACCAAATCAACTCCTCATTCTGTATCTACTCGTTTGAGTGATGGACAAGTAACCAATGAATAATTAATTTCAATATGCAATGCAGTTGTTCTTATTTGCATATATGATTTATAATATGAAGAAATGTGGACAACTATGATAGATTTTAATTTAATGATTTATAAGTTAAAAGATATATTTTTGTGTAGAAGCAAATATTAATGATTACCACATGTTTGCCTTATAAAAATAACATAGTTAGTTAGTAGTATGCATAATATAATTTATATATAATATATTTTAAATTGTGAATAAGAAAATAGATTTCTATTTAATGATTTATAGGTTAAAAGATATATTTTTGTGTAAAAGCAAATATTAATGATTACCACATGTTTACCTTATAAAAATAACATAACTAGTTAGCATGCACATAAAAGTATAACTTATATATAATATATTTTAAATTGTGAATAAGAAAATAAATCCAGATTCTTATTTGGTTAAAATGATATCAACCTAAAGAATGTTGTCTTTGTTTCCTCGAAATGAATAGTCTACCGAATTATTAGTGCAGTTTAATATCTTTTGTTTATAGATAAACGACTCATTACTTAAAAGGTTGAATAAGCTAACTCAATAGTCTTGGTCATGTCTAAGATGAAATCATCGTGCTTTGAGATAGGAAATCAAGATTGATTAAATTATCCTAAAAATGTTTAGGACAGGTTTTAAAATATTTAAAAAAAAATTAAATGGCTTGCTTATTTATAGATTGTATAGGCTATATTGACATTTTCAACTGTGTGTAAAAGAATCGTAGTGCCTTGAAACTTGTAGCCTATAGCTGGTTGCTATTTGTTGTTTACCTCATCAAGACATATCGACCTAGCTTGTGACATTGATAAATTTTGTGCAGTCTATTTAAGGAGTGACCTATATTGCATACTGTATGCCATATACTCCTTGGCTTTGAGCACCTAGAATAATGTTCACCTCGATTTATTAATATGCGTCTTAATCTTTGAATTTTAAGCGCTTTGAACATTTCAATTAATGTTTTCATGCCTCGTGAAAACCAAGTTAAGGGCTATTTCCATTATCGACTTATTTAAAGTAATCATGCAAGCATTTACGGATTGCTCCTGTTGGAACCGAATGTTCAGACCAGAAGGGCGAAGGCATTTTGAAGCCTTTATACCTAGTATCTTCCTTGTTGCACGTCCTTAAAGGTTGGCAAGCTTTCCTTTAATAAATTCATTTTGGGGGACAATCTCCACGCAGGTTTATTTTGCATATCACTCAGCATATCAAATTAGAATTAAGATAGTGTTGTTACAGGTGGTGTGAATTTTGAGCTTCTCGACAAATTTAGATTTCCCCTCTATATATCATTCGATTTGGGAATATTATTCTTTTGAATAATATAAATTTTCTCAAATATTCTCTACCAAATTATTAAAATTAATTTAAACTATAAAAAGACTCAAGTGTGTTCTCGACCTATTCACATACACCCAAATCAGGGTCGTTAATACTGACTAAATTGGTATGATTTTCAACTAACTATTGAACTTCATGCAGATGTTTTCATCTCTCCTCTCATATTAAAATCACTATTCATATAGAGGTCAAATTTTAGAATAGTGGAGCCTTTATTTAAATTTAAAGGTATGAGTTAAAATTATTAATCAGAATTAAGTCCGTTTTCTAAGTAAAAGTTTTTTTTTTTTTTTTGGGAAGGTTAAAATGGTAGTATGTATAGGAAAGCATGGATGTTTATTTTTTTTAAAATATAATATTTAATTGATTTTATAAATATATTTCTATTGGTTACTTGATGCTTTAATTTTTGTGAGGTTTTGGTATAGTTCAAGTTCTTGGAGACTATTTATATTGAAAGCACATGTTTGTAAAAGGAAGGAAAATTTGCTTATTTGAGAAGATAGTAAGAAGGGATACAAAATATAGTTGTACCTTTTCGGTGTCCATAGTCATTTACATAAAATAGATATTTAAACATTTTTGATAATACAACTTCAAAATTTATTTCATGTAAAATATTTAAATCAAAATAATCCAAGTATTTGTTGTTTTTATTCAGATCAAACATTTATTTCAATTTTTTTTATAAAGTCAAATGTATTATCATAGAAAAAGAAGTTACATCAGAGCTTGAAGAGATGATGTCTTCATGCATATTCAACTATGCAAATAAAGCTTGCCATCCCTGCTATCTGTTGGCCTTCATTTGTTACCCCCTTATTGGGAAATCATATAAATGTGTAAACAAAACTATTTATGAATCATGAGAAAACAGAGTTTAATGCTAACAACTATACATTAAACGTAACTTTCATCCTACCTAACATCTTCAAAACTTGTCAATTTCAGCATCTCATAACTCCTTATGATTCCTTTCCAATCCTTACGAGTATATACTTAAATCCTTCTAGTGCTTCATTATAACTACTAGTTTCCTTTATCCGATTATCTAAAGAGTATTTTTTCAACTCATATTTTTTCTTGACTGCTAGGATGGAAAGATGATCTACTATCTTATTAGCATTTGTTGTGGGCAAGTATTGGATATATCTGTTACTTTGTACAGAGCTTCTGTAATGTCATAAAGGCATTCTCTAAGATACCAATTTTTACGTAGTATCTTCAAAGCATTTACAACCATTTTTGATTCACTTTCAATAATTATTTTTCTTGCTTCATCTTTGAATATGTATTCCACGTTGTATCAACTCTTAGTTTATGATTTTGTTGTTCTAGTAATTTTATATCATACATCTAGATAGAATTTCCTTTTTTTAACAACCATATTATTGCAATTTCCATATTATAAAATTTAGATAATGGCTCATATTTTTATTGAGTTAGGATTGATCTCTTATCCTTGTAGTGACTAGATGCCATGGTGCCCCTAGCATGGGAATGTGTGCTTACTTGAGTTCCCTCAGCTTGTAGTTATTGCTACATGCATGTGGAAATAAAGGTCATTAGAATAGTGGCAATTTTTCAATGTCTCCTAGAGATGTTTCAATAATAAAATTAATCTAACCATTGTCATCACCTTATAAGATTACATTGTTATGCCTCGTCTATCTTATTGTCAATGCATGTAGCAATAAGGTCCTATCTTAAACTAAAATATTCTATATGCATAGGAGAATGCCAATGCATTTAGGGGAAGCACCCAAGGATAACACGATCTGAATTCTACTTTTATGCCATATACTAAAGTGTAAAAGCGTAATTCTATTTCTATATAAAAACCCCTTTTATTAAAATTGGAATGGAAGTAATGAGAGGACACATAGTCCTTACAAGTTTCTTACTTAACATACATAGTTATAAGGGCCATGATATTTATAATACAGTGGGTTTCTTGTTTGAGTGAATGAGTGTTGATTTCCAACTTGATTAAGAACAATTGTTTCATTGAGACGGGCTTATTTTAACTAATCTATTTTTTTATGGTATTTTAATGATGATTTCAGTCATTACGGATTTTGAGGAAGATTAAGTAACTATGGGAGGTTTGAATTTCAAAAATAAAATCTAAGAAAAGTATTTGACAAAAAGACTAGCCGAATTGTATACAAATTTTTAATACAATCTGACATCTCCGAACTAGGATCAACCACACCTCCATAAAATTTATCTCAACATGTCAAGACCAACTAATCAATTTAAACATTTAGAATAACATTACATAGTGAACAGTTCTAATTAAATATAACATGTGTTACAACATTATACAATGAAAATGAATTCATTATCTTCAAGCATTGAAATGTTTCTTTTTAAAATAAAATCTAAGACATAGATTCAAATGTTCAAAGTTATTAAACTAATCTGGTGAAAAAAATATGAAAATCATGGTTGATTTATACGATACAAAATATGAAACATTTAATTGGTAGATAATTTGCCACAAAGATTTACAATGAAGGTTTCATGTTCATCATTAAGAAATTTCATTTTTTTTTATGAAGGTAAAGAATGTGCGATGTACATTAATTTTATAACACATGAATAATTTGATTGATTATTTCATTAGATCATTATGCTTCAATAAGAATGAATTCAATAGTTGATTTTTGTTATTCAAATTTAATAGATTTTAATAATTAATATTTAAAATTATATTACTCTCTTACCATTGTGGAGGGGTCACATGGATTTTTCGAAAATTGTGTTTAACTATTACAGAAAACATAGAGACATTGATTAGTTAAGGATTATTTATATTTTCAAGTAAAGAAACACCCTTTTTACTGGACTAAATAAAGTAATCACATAGTTTTATGATTCTAGATTCAATTGAAATGAATCTTCTCAATTTTATTGGGGTCTCCTTACCAAGGAATCTTTCCTAATTTTAAACTATAATTACCTTTTAGAGGGTTGGAATTATTATATTTGTTTGAAAGATTTTTTATCCCTAAAGGTATGTTATTATATTTTTTTGGAAAGAATTCTAAAGTGATGGTATAATTTATATTGTACAAGTAAGAATGGAAAAACAGGTGTTTTATTTGAAATTTTAAGTTTATTATTAATTTATATCAAGAAATAATTTGTGCCTATATATCATAATTGATGTTTTCTTGACCAAATCTACACAAAGAAATATTAGAGAAAAATATGGGTGTACTTATATATGTGTTTAATAAACCTATTTAGATAGAGGCACAATGTATGGCATGGGAGAAGAAATAGAAGGGTATAAACCAAAAAAACTTATATGATTTATATATCATGCTTTTTATATATTCATATATAATAATAAGAGTGTTCATTTAAAATTTATCTAAGAATAAGGTTATGATTAAGGTAGAACCTTGAAAACTACTGTTATTTTTAAAATAGCTTGAGTCAATTAAGGTTTATGTTGAATGAAAAATAATGATAGGTAAATTAGTTTTCAGTTATAGTAGGATGCCAAATATATGAACAACCATTTATAAAATAATATATTTTATAAATTAATTTTTTTTATAAAATAATATAAAAAGTGACATGTATTATATAATTTATATTATTTTTATATTTAGGGTTTATGAGGAATGAAAAGCAATGACACATAAACTACTTTTCATTTATATCAAGATGCCAAATATATTGAAAAATATTAAGAACTAACATTTATAAAATTTACATATAACTAATACAAAGTCATTCTAGAATAATTATATCTGGATGCCTACAATCTATTATCTAATAAGTGTCCAATAAGTTTTAATGTAGCTTCTCTACATTTTAATGATTATCAAAATATATTTTAAATATAATTATAACTTCCACTTTTAGTTCATTACATGTATAATTTCATCTACCTTATTTGAAGTTAATGTTACCTCATTTTTTAGTTTTAAAGTAGATGTAGGTTCATTTGAACTTATTTTTGAACAAGTTGACAAACTACAAAAACTTACAAACATTTCGTTAGTTCATTCTAAAACATGTACAATATACATTTCACCAAACCAATAATGTTTTTAATCGAACTAATCATACTTAATCCATGTGTATATTTCATTATTGTGTTACTCTTACATTAGTAATTTATATAAAAATTCAACCATAAATATTTTTTAATACAAAATTAGGGACTAGCCGTTACACCACCCTTAATCATATAAACATTTAATTTAGGACTAGTCCAAACCCCTTAATACATAATTTATAGGTAAAGGTTAAAATCATTATTTATATAATTTTAAAATGATAATAAGTATAGAAAAGCATGAATTTTAATAAAAATAAATTAAATCTTCAATCTTTATTGTAAATATCCTTTCATTGATTACTCGATGTTTTACCTCCCCAAAGTTCTTGGTAAATTTCATATTCATTGAGAAAAATTATGTATCACATATTTGTAAACGAGAGAAGAAGATTTTCATATTAGAGAAGGTGATAAGATGGGATAGAAAACATAGTTGGACTTTTTTGGTTTCCTTAGTGATTTGCATAAAACTGATATTTAAACCCAGTTGATAATATAATTTGATAATTAATTTCATGTTTTGTACTTAAATCAAATCATTTAAATTATAGGTTATTTTTTTTAAATAAAAGGGGTAAAAACTTTATTAATCACGAGAAACCACAAAAAATAAAATAGAGGCCGTAGCCCTGACCAAAGCACATAATTACAATGAGGACATCCACAGCAAGTCACGGTCCCATACCACCCCTGTCCTCTCTCAAAATCCTATCAAGTCTCTTCCTGGCCACCTCTGGCAACTGCTCCCACGCCTCCACGTCTTGACCCACCATCCCTTCTGAAGCCAACTTGGCCAAACAATATGCTGCCTCGTTCCTCTCCCTCAGAATATGGACAAAACTCACCAACTCCAAGAGAGAGCTAATCTATAAAACCTACTGAACAATCACGAAAAGTTGCCAGCTAACTTCCATAAAACTCCTCTCCACAATCATATCGATCAAAATCTGTGAATTAGCCTCAGATCACCCTACGCTAACCAAGCTCATATGCTCTCCTCAGGGTGTATAATACCGCCAATCCCTCCATTCTATTGACCATCTATTCCCCCATGTAGGTAGCAAGGATGAAAACCACCGATCCCAGCCAGACCTGGGTTACCCCTCGATGAGCCGTCAGTATTTATTTTCAAGAAATTCTCTGGGGCGTGACCATCTTCCACCCCTTTAGATCTGCTTTTTGCCGACATCCCTTCTTCTAACACATGCTGAGGTAGGTGCGATTTCCTGTAGACCCATCCTGGCAGCGACCTCAGTGTCTTCCTTGATCATGGGGAGCGCAATCTCACTCTTGGATTTTATTGTCTCCTAAAGCATTCTTAGAATATGGCCCCACACCTGCTGCACCCCTATCTTAACATCAACAAAAATTCTTTGATTCCTCTCTAACCATACCTGCCAAAGTAAGAAGATTGGACCAAGATACCAAGCATCAAGAAAATAATGCGTCACCGAGGTTGGCTTCCCCTACTTCGACCAGAACTCCACCAATGAGGAGGCATGAACACAGTTACTATGCCAAACATCCCACCAAGCATGCCACAGCTGGCTGGTAAACTGATGTCAAAAAAATAGGTGAGGCATGTTCTCCTCCTGTTCCCCACACAAGACACATTTTGAAGGGCCGGCAAAGCCTCTCTTTTGGATATTCTCCCATGTTAGACACCGATTCCAAGCCAATGACCAAGCAAAACAATTACACTTCAGCCATCCAAAGCTGTTCCAGGCCCTTCGCCACCAGGGAACCTCCCCAGCCATAGGCAAATTTCATTCAATCAGCACTTGGTAACCTGAAGAAATAGTATATTTACCTCTAGGGTTCAGGAACCAAGCCAACACGTCCTCTCCCCTAAGGGTGCTATAGTTTCACTCAACCAGGATCAAAACCAATTCAGTGCATTCTACTTCCATATCTGTAATCAGCTAATCTTCCCTTCCATTCCACCTCATCAAAGTTAGGTGGTCCTTGGTAATAAAAGCTTTGAAGTCACCAACACTGTCCCATCTAGCCTCCTTGAACCTGTGGGCAAGAGCAGACAGATGCAAATATTGATAAATAATAGGGGCGTAGCTGTCCCAAGAATCATCCCAAAATTTAGCCTTCCTCCCACTGTTACAAATCCAAAACAGGCCCCACTTGATTAGAGCTGCTCCTTTCTTGAGTGTGTCCCAAATCACCGACCCCCTCCCCAATAAACCGTACCTAGGAAGATCCTCTTGAGGCATGCCTGGCATATACTTCTGAGATAAAATTCTTGCCCATGTCCTACTCTGTTCATTACACCATCTCCAATACAGCTTCGATGCCATAGCCGTGCCAGCAAGCAATGACTGTCTAAGCCCCAAGCTGCCAAACTTCTTAGGAGTGCACATAACCTCCCATCGGATTAAGCTCCACTTGGTCGTAGACAAACTATCAGCCCACAAGAATTGTCTAGCCATGGCATCAAGCTCTTTTACAAAACTAGCCGGTGCCACCTGTCACATACACCTGTAGATAGGAAGGGCTTGGACCATAGATTGGATCAGCTGGACCCTACCGGCAAAGGATAGCCACCTATGAGTCCAATGATTAACCTTGGACCTGAATTTGTTCAGAATCCCCTGCTAAGACTCCTTGGCCAATCGACCTGTAGAAATGGGAATCCCCAGATACAAAACCAAAAGGCTACCAACCTAAAACCAAAGGATGTCTCCAATTCTTTGCTGAATAGCTTGCGACGTGTTGAAGAAGAAAATGGATGACTTCTCATTAATCATCTATCCCGTAGCTGCCAAATATGCATCCAGGCACCTGTGAATATTACTGGCCTCCTGTAAAGTGGCCAAGCCCATCATGGCCACATCATCAACAAAATAAAGATGAGATAGAACAGGAAGCCCTCCCCCCGTCTCCAACCATGAATAACACCCTCCCTGGTATAATCCTTCATTCTCCTCCCTAGCCCCTCTGCCAATAGAAGAAACAAGTAAGGCGATAGAAGATCACCTTGTTGCATTCCTTGGGTTGCCCTGAAGAGGCTCGAATGCTCACCATTAATCAGAACCGAGAATGAGGTTGAAGTGACACAGCTCATAACCCAATTAATCCAGCTGTCCTTGAAGCCAAAAGCTTCCAGATTCCTTCGTAAAAAAGGCCACCAAACCCTGTCGTATGCCTTGGACATATCTAATTTTATAAACATAGCCTTCTCCTTTGACTTGGTCATGGAATGGATATCTTCTGTAGCCATAACAATCCCATCTAAAATATGTCGATCCTCCATAAAGCCGCTTTATTCCTCTGAGATTAGCTCCTTTAAACATCCCTTAAGCCTTTCGGCAATCAGCTTTGAAATAATTTTGTAAATCACATTACAAAGAGATATGGGACGGAATTTACTGAAGCAATTAGCCCCCTCTTCCTTGGGGATAAGCACAAGGAAAGTAGAATTTAAGGCACGCAGTATCTGTTTGTTCTCCTGGGACTCTTGAACAATTGCCAATAAATCATTTTTGATAATCTCCCAAAACTCTTGGTAAAATTCAACTGGGAAACCATCTAGACTAGGAGCTTTTCCTTTCTTCATCATAAAAACCATTTTCTTCAGCTCTTCCAGTGTAATAGGCTTCATCAACTGCGCCCTCATATCTGGAGAAACAATAGGAGGAATGCTAGATAATATCAAATCTTTTGCCGCCTCATCCTTTAGCCCATTATCCTGAAAGAGGGAGCTAAAATACTATTCCACCTCCTTGCAAATGGCCCCAGTAGAATATACCATTTGACCTCTTTCCATTCTCAAAGAAGTGATCACATTATCATGATTCCTTGCTTTGACCGAATTAAAGAAAAAGGCCATGTCCCTGTCCCCTTCTTATAGCTACTTAGTCTGAGCCTTCTATTTCCAAAATATTTCTTCTCTCAACTCCCATTCCTCTATCGCTTGGGCAGCTCTCTCCTCATCCTTCTGTAGAGCCTCAGACATCCCATCCTCTCTAATTGTTCTAATAATGTTATTCAGCATCTGTTGTGCTTCCTTCTTTTCCTGAAATAAGTTTCCAAAAGTCTGCCTGTTCCATCTTTGGAGCTGATATTTCACATACTGAAGGAGTTTGGAAAATACATACATTGCCCTACCTGTCACTGGATGACCCTCCTTCACAAATTAGCAACATGACTAAACAAATCCTGATCTCTTAACTACATAAGCTGAAATTTGAAATGAGATTTCTGCTATTTTTGAGCCAAGGAGATAGATAACTGTATCGGCCAATGATCAGACCCTCACCAATCTAAGATCTCAAAATATAGAATCCATTGGCCTCCCACCCAAAATCAAGAAGTTAGAAATCTATCTATACGCTCCACAATGCAATCATCCCCCATCCACTTATTATTCCAAGTGAATCTACCATTACTTGGCTTAATGTCTACCAAGTTAAATTCCAGAATCTTATTCCTGAGCAGAAGAGAAGATGGCTCCACTCTAGTGTTACCCCCCCTTTTTTCTAAATGATCTAATATCACATTGAAATCACCTGTTATGATCTAAGGGTGGTAGGGATACTCATGTCGGAGCATCTGCAAGTTATTCCATACCATTTGCTTACCCTGCAAATCATTGGGGGTGTATATGTTTGTCAGAAGAACATACTCTCCTGAATCCGTACACAAAGCCACCATATAAATCACACATTTGAAGACAATCCAAGCAACTGATCAAACTCTACGAGGGTTCCAAAAATAGGCTAATCCCCCTGCTGTCCCGTGAGCTCCAATACATTGGCAAAGACCTTACCTCCATAGTTTAGGTGCTATCTCCAACATGTAATCCACCAAAACTTTGGTTTCCTGTAGAAAGAGAATATCCAGACACCTACTTCCAACTAATTCCTGAATAGCCTTTTGTCTGGGGCTGCTATTCAATCCCCTCACATTCCAGGAGATTGTAATCATTTCATGGGGTTCAAGAAGTGCTCATCCAAGGTCTTGACCGACCCAGATTCCACCAAATTCTCCCCAGTCATTTTTATCTTCTCCACATCCTTTCTCCTACCTACCTTTACTCCTTTATCTATTGCTCCCTTCTTTCCTTCCTTTTGGATAATTCCCAAACAAGGAGGCATCTTCCCTTTCTTCTTCCCTCCTGTAGCTGGCTGAAATGGTGTCAACCTCTCAACCTCTAATTCCTGATTCACCTCCCCTGTCTCCATTAACAAAAACTGACCTTCTCCTTGCTCCTCCACAATCATCGGCAAGGGGGTATCCTCTGCTTGTTTTATTAGAGAAAAGGAGGCCGTACCAACCAGCCCATTGTCTCTACCTATTTGCTCTTCATTCGAAAGACCAGGGTAAATCTCTTGCTGCCCCAATTCTTCCAAAATTTCAAATCTGTTAAAAATCTCACCCTCCTGTCGCTCCCTAAAGGTTTTCTTATGTCCGCTACTTCTACTCTGGGACTTAACTTGAACAAAGCCCTTCACGTTTTTATCACCACCAGCCCCACTCTTCTTCCCCTTGTCATCAAAAGCTAAATACTACTCCTGAGGTGAGGATGATTTCTGCTGTCCTTCTAGTTTTGCCTTTGGGCATCTCCTGACCAGATGTTTGTACTCATGGCACAAATGGCACCTAAAGGGCAACGTCTCATAATCTAACTAATGAACCTAGGAATGAGGTCTTACACTCATTTCTATTACATCCATTATAGGCCTGCTCAGGTCAATTTCAACACAAATACGAGCAAATGACATAATTTTCTTACCCGTGGTTTGTGAGGATGATTCCACTAGATTTCCAAGCATGGCCACAATCATTTGTAAAACATCCTCTCTGCAACATTCAATCAATATTTGAGGGAGCCTAACCCATACCGGTACCCTGTTAGGCAACTCCTCAGAGGGATTGAATCCTGTTTGCCAAGGTTTCACAAAGAGACCTGCTTGGTTGTAGAAATACGGGCCTCCCTCAAACACCCTGTTTCTATCAGCCAGGCAGTTAAAAGTGACCATAAAGATGCTGTTGGCTAGCAACACTACTTCCATCTCCCCCTCCGACTCCCAAACTCTTTGAGCCCAATTTTCTAAGAAACGTAAAGAAATTTTTAGTCCCAGAAACTTACAGTATAATGAGTGTTTGGAATAGTATTCCACATCTTTTGCAATCATTTCAAACGGAATAATGAGCTTAGGTCACTCCTCACACTACTCCAGACATCCATTAGTTTTTGAAATTCTTGAGCCTCCCCCAACACCAATGCCTTGCATACCCTCATTCTGACTTGTCCCAGACCAGTCTTTGAAACTGGCATCCTACCTTTGGGAGCCCCTGCTTACCACATCCCTGAAACTCCTTTCTCCCCTGATCTTATTTTGTTCCCCTTGCACCATCCCCTCGCTTCCACATAAACCACCACCTGCCCCTCTCTCTCAGACCCACCACCACGCTTCCCCACGCTCCTTCGACCACAACAATGCATTTACAGTCAAGGCAAACTAGCAGCTAGGGCACGGTTGCCCTAGCTTGATGTCGAGATGCAGAGCTCGACCATTTTTCTGCTTTTCAAAGATTATTGGTATCGATTCCCTCTTTAACTTTCCAAATTATAGGTTATTTAGATCAAATATTGATTTATATATTTTTTGTAAAGTTAAATGTATTATCAAAGAAATATTTTTTACCTTAGAGCATGAAGATAAGATGAATTCAAGTACATCTAATTATCAAATAAATCTTACCATTCCTTCCATTTGATAGCCATTAATGGTTTATAGCTTATTTTGCCTTCATACAAATGTGAAATGAAATCGTTTAATGAATCATGGATAACACTAGAGTTTAATGCTTATAGTTATACATAAAAAGTAACTTTAATCTGACTTGATATTTTAAATAATTATGAATTTCAGCATATTATAACTCCTTTTCATTCCTTTCTAGGCCCTGTGAGTAGTTGTAAATCCTTATAATTATTATTTCTGGACACTTTTTCCATTATCCCATCACCTAAAGAGGACTCTTTTAACTCATAGTTTTTTGTTCTTAAATATTATGTTGGAATGATGTTAAACTATCTTATTGCCAATTATTCTATGAAAGTATTGGATATACTTAGTACATTTTGTAGCTTCTATAATGCCATAAAGACAATATATAATATACCAACTTTGGCACTTACATATCATCAAAGAATATATATCCATTTTGTATTCAATTTTAATAATTAAATTTTGCATTCAAACTTTAAATATGTATTTCATCTTGTATAAACTTTTATTTTATGTTTTTTATTCTGGTAATTTAATATTATACAATTAGATGTAATACCTTACTTTTTATTTACAATCATATTATTTTAATATCTATATCATAAAATTTATATGATAGTTTATATTTGTATTATGTGAGAATTAAGCTCTTATTATAGTGGTAGCTACATGCCACAATGCTCCCAACATGGGAGTGTGTGCTTAAATGAGTTCCCTTGACTTGTGGTTATTCATACATTCATGTGTAAATTAAGGTCATTACGATAATCACCATTTTCTAAGGTCTTGTAGATATGTTTGAATACTATAATTACTATAACCATTGTCATCACCTTACAATATTACATTGTTATACCTCATCTATCTTATTATGTCTAATTTAGAATTCTTTTCCATTATTGTTTAAAATGTATTAATGTATTGTCCATGTTTAATGTAATGGTTGAATAAATATTAGTTATTTTGAAATATAAAATTTTCAAAATAAAAGACTAATATTATCATAATATAAATAAATCATGTAACTGTTTTAATTATTTAATCAAAAATAAGATATAAGATTTTGTAGAATGAATTAAAAATAGAATATAATGAATATATAGGATAACTAAATTATAAAAAATATCAATTTATAAATATAACTTAAAATAAAAATGAATATGATGAAAAGGAAATAAAAAAGTAATGGGATTGAAAGAAAAGTGAAGAATGCTGAAAATATACACCTTCAGCACTATTCTAGAAATCAAAATTTGGAGAGAAGATATGCAATTTATATAAACTAATCCCTTTAATATGGACCAACACAATGAAATTAAAATAAAAAATACTTTGTATATTTTATATTATATATAATCAGTAGACCATTGATTATGTACCTCTTCTAATGTTGATTCATTATCTACCAATGTATTTTCTATTCTTTTTACTTTTTGATTTCATGAATTTATGGGGAGATCCCAAGATAGATGGATAACTCAAATCTATATTTACATTGGTGAATTAGTGAATAAAATTATTATTATTATTATTATTATTATTATTATTATTATTATTATTATTATTATGTGTGTGTGTTGTGTAACATACATACATATCTCTGTGTGTGTATGAATGTGTGTGTGTGTGTGTGTGTGTGTGTGTGTGTGTGTGTGTGTGTGTGTGTGTGTGTGTGTGTGTGTGTGTGTGTGTGTGTGTGTGTGTGTGTGTGTGTGTGTAAAGGAATTGAAAAATTATATTGGTAAATATCTAGAAAAATATTTTGATAAGTCATAGGTACATAATTCACATGGTTGTAATTAAATATAATTTAGTTTTAGTGTATGTGAGTGTGATTTGAACCGAAATGAGATATAGGTCTTCAAATTATCTCAATAGATAATCAATTTCAAATACATGAGTATTCTCCTATTCCTTATTTCGATACAATATGCCCAAAAGAAATCGTCAAAACTCTTTGAATAGTCTTGAAGAATCAAAATATAGATTAATTGTTTGGGCCTAAGACATTTTTATTATTGATACCTTATTTTTTTAAAAATTGTTCAAGTTTAGTTTGCACAACCTACCTAGTCCACTATCTTTGGATCGTCTACAGCCTTGAGACCCCCCGCCCCTCTAAGTTCCCCCAAGGAGGTCACCCCAAAATAGGTTCCCTTTTAGATAAGAGGGCATAAGTGAACCTATATGATAATCCTTAGTGAAGCCACTAAAGGTCTTGAGAACCACATTTGGACAAAGGTTTCTAAGGTAAAACATAACATCCTGATGAAGAATCCTGAAGATGTTGAATACCCACCGAAAGGACTTTCCTCCTAAGTTTCTTTTTGGTTTCCTTCTTTTTTGGATCTCAGTTTAGTACTATAGTTTTTTGTTGTTTTTATTATTCAAACTTATATTGTCCTATTTAAACCTTCTGTACTACATTTTGGTGGTTTTAGGATCCCTATAAAACTTGGTTTTTCCCAGATCAAATGAAAAAATGTAAGAAAAATTAGTGTGTAATATGACCCAAAAAGATCAATAATAAAAACTAAATGGCCAAAGTAATGAAAATAGGTTAAGAATGATAGAAGGTCCCATAAAATAATAAATGGCATAATTGGAAAGATATTGGTTTTGACTAGGATATAATCCATAGATCATCATTTCTTACTTATGGGAAGAAGGTAAGAGTAATAAAGGATCAATTCAAACATAAAGACAGCAAAGATGATACCACATAGAGAATGAGGAAGAGATGAAAAATATACTAAAAATTACAAAATGATCCATATGTACAAAATGACACTAACAAATTTCAATTAAATCTTTGTACCAAAATTGGATTTATATATAATGTCCCAATTTGATGTTCATGTGCATGAAGCATATTTGCATCAAGGTATAATAATAATTTAAGTAGTACTTGATATACCCCAAATTTATAACCTTGGAATATTATTCAAGCCTTTCAAATTTGGGATAACATGGAGACAATCCTAGGCTATATGTGGCCTAATGTTAGATTGAATCTCTAGGTTATAGGGCTATTTCCCCTTGATGTATCACTTAGTCTCATTCACTAATATATCAACTTGTAAAGAAAAGTGAGAGAAACCTATTTTAATGGGGGTGAAGTACCAAAACTATTTAATCAATACCAACTAGTTGAATTTGTACATTAACCATGAAATTAACATGAAACAAATAATACTCCTAATTTTCCTCTCTACATCAGCACTTCACATGCAGGTTGTGAAAGATGTTTGGGATAGGAGGACTAGTTAAGAGGTCATAACATGACACTAATGAATATAAGACTCACTCACCCTTTCACACTTCACTTTAACACTTCATATAAACTTTAAAGAGACATTAAAACTGAATATGAATGCTATAAAAGGATAACATTCTAAGGAAAGAAAAGAAAAACACATGACAAAATCAACTAGTCATATTTACATACTAAAACTAGTCAAAGGAGGAGGTAAAAATAGAAGTTTATCATTGATAAAAGGATTGAAAATTGGTAGGGCTTCACCATACCTAGTTGGAGGATATATACATATTTTGTCAAATATCAATTTATAGGGAAATGAGAGATAAGGGGAGATAAACATGTAGGAGAGAGAAGTCCAAATTGTCTAGCAAGAGAGTTACAATAGAGAAGGAGTTATGAAATAGTCCCATTATGTATTCAATATATGTGTTTCTCTCCTGAAGATGCTTTCCTCCTCCAAGTTTCATAAGAGTTTCAAACTTTCTTGATACCTTGATCTTGTTCTTCAAAACTACCCCTTCTTTTTGCTTGTTAGGTGAGAAATGACACCATTCATCATAAAGACATATTGAGTCACCTTAAGCCTAAATGGCAATTTTTTGCATTTATATTTCTATGAATTACCTTATAAGGTTGTTATAATTTTTTTTCAACTCCCAATGCCATTAGGTTCTCATTATACCCTTAGCAAATCAATATTCTAATGACTATACATATCGGTCTATATATATGGTGTTAGGCTTACCAAGCCTAAATAAGGCCTTTTAACCTTTCCATAATTTTTGTTGAGTATAAAGATTATATGGATTCATAATATCATAATATTACCATTACAATTTGACTTGATTCTTTTCAATGGTGTATTATTTCTCAAAACAAGCAAACACCTCTCACTCTAGGTAGGAGTTTAGATACTAATTTGACTATGTGTATGTAGGGTTTAATTGAATCTTATTTGGGTCACTTTATCTAATCATATTTTGAATTTATATGACCTCGAATGAATATTTTTTCTTTTCCATTCACTCACCTAAACTTTAATCTCGTTATGTGCATTGTGTCTTCTCTTCAATTTTGAAACCATCCTACTTTACCTATGCAAACATATAGGTGATGATTAGGGTTTGACTACATATTAGAGTTTAGAAATTTATACAAGTAAATGAGAAAAATAAATTTTTTTTACATTATATTTATAACTTAGTTAAGTTATTTTAAACCTTCTCAAATCTTTTAATACCTCATATCTCCATACGCATATACCTTCTTTCTTACATTTGTTTACTCTTGGTTGTAGGTGGTGATTTGGTTGAGATTATTTGGAATATCAAGATTAGAAACCTAGCCTTATAAATTAGACCATTGAAACTTTTATACACATTTGAAACTCATTGAAGGCTCCCTTACATTTAATGCCACTATAAACATGTTAACACTTTTGACCATGCATGTTCTTTCTTATATTCTTCATATAACATGTCTATTCAATTTCACTTTCTTAATAAACTTGATTTTCCAATGAGAGTATAATATGAGATATTATATTGTATTTGTATAGATATATAGGTTTTCCTAATTACACATGTATATATCAAATCTTCTTCATGATGACTCAAGGCCTCAGACTGCTTAGGTCTTTTTATTTCTAATTATCGGTGTGTTTATGGTGTTTTTACATTGGGCTTGTGACCACAAGTTCTCCAATAGTCTTAAACGTTTAAAATTGTTGAAAATTTGCAATATAATTATCACTTAGGTATTCAAAATCAAACCTTAATGAATCTTTCAAGCAATTCCTCATAAAATGAGACCTACAAGTCTAATGAACTTTAGGTTTACATTTTGTATGTTTCAGGCCTACACATAATGTAAACTTGATGTATTTGAGCTTAGGATAATCTTTTTATTACTTTTTTACCTTTGTTAAGATGTCAAGACCATCAAACACTTTTAAAAATACAATATTTAGACTTATCAAACCATTTGATTTTCATATCCTCACTAGTGGGAAAATTGATATGACTATTGAATTAAATACAATATCATGTTTTATTGGATTCAGAGACTAATGTTTTCATATGCAACTATTATGATTTATATACATACATACATACATATATAAATATATATGGTTAAGTGATTAGTATATATTTATGCATTTATACTCTAGTTGGGACCATGGAGTTATTAGCATGTGCAAATGATCTTTTAATAATTGCTATAGACCATAAACTTATATTGGTTAATTATAAAAGTGTATAATCTTTTTAATTTTTTAGCATGTATAAACAAAAGACATTTTGATTTTTATAAAGACTTAATGCACTAGATATTTATAAAAGCAATAAGCTTTGGAGATGCTTGGGCATGTGTAAATTAAAGGAATTTTCAAATTATTTTGAAGTCTTAGTGAATGGTGGTTAAAAGGATTAATGCCTAGCCTACAACCTCCTTGTGGTAGAAAGTCTTGACCATGATGGGTGATGTGCTTGTTTGACATTCAATTTTAGCATTGAGACAAAACATTTAGTTTTATGATTTGTTTGGATAGCACTTGACTAACTATCATTTGGGTCATTGACTTCGATGGTACAAAGGAGAATGAGGAATGTATAGATATAATGGGGTTTCCAGGCCTACATTTTGGTCTCTACCATGATGGGAAGTGAAGGAAAATGAACAAGAGATAGGATAAAATAAAGGAAATAAGAGAATGAGTGGCATATGTTGTTAGTGTAGGTATTGGCCAATGAGTGAGAAGAAGGAAAGAGAGAGATCTAGGAGTGCTAGGTCAATGACAAAAAGAATAGGTGGATTCAAGGGTAATAGGTGTTGTTATTGTTGATAAGGCACCATGGTGAAGAAAAAAGATAAAACCTAGCTTACATTAAAAATAATAGGCATGTGTTTTTTCCCCCTTCTAATTTTAAATCTGAAATTTAAATCCTATAGTAGTGGTTTTTAGTTATGTTGATAACCCTATTGGGTATATTCTCATGTGGGAATATTTGGTTATACCCACATGGGATTATACTATGGCCTGGGAAGTAGTAGGATTTATGTATGAATTTTTCTATGGAATTTCATGTTATTATATTGTAATGGAAATAAATTAGGGTATAACCTTGGACCATATTTTCATTTCATGGATTGAACCAGATGTTTGTTTTTGGTTTTAATTATATCATAGTTTTTGTTTAGTGTTTGGTTAAAATATATTGGATCTATATGATTTTTAGAATCAACTTAATTTCTAAAAACTTCATGTTGAGTGTTTTTATATGCATATGTATGTATTTTTTTTTATTTATGCTAGAAATTGGGGTGAATTTCCCCAAATTAGGAAAAGCTCTCTTGGAATGGAAGTTGTTAATATTAATTGGATATTTTATTGCCCTAATTTCGTGGTAATTATGGGTTGTTAGTTGATAGACTATTCAGTGTTTTAAAAAAAAATTAGATTGAAAAGAAAAATTCAACTACATACAACTTGAAACCTCTATGTTGATGTGAATTATTTTTATTGATCAATAAAAGAAATCACTTGTTATATGCTTACATTATTGATTGGGTTACTAATATGTGAAAATTGTACTTGCTTGGTATAGTTGGCTGCGTATGCAATCTTTATGGTATTTGATCTTTACAAGAAAGGAAAAGAGTTGTTATTTATATATTGTTTTTTAAATGATTTATTGAACCTCAAATTTAGGATAAAAACTCCATGTTTACTCTTATAAAGAGCATTGGACTATTATCTTTTAAGTTGGATATCTAGATGTATTGCCAAAATTATTTTGAAAACAAAATAAAAAACAAATGATTTTGATCACCCTATTGTGTAAGATACCTCTAATCTATTGGTTTCCATTTTTCCTATGACATTTGATCACCATCAGTTAATGAAGGCTTGTGGAAATGAATAAACCGTTTCTTCGTATGATTGATTAGTTTTCTAAAAAAATTACTATTACCTTTTTGTTCATACACCTAACTTGTTGAGTGAGATTAAGTTGATTTTTGTTATGCTATGAACTTACTGCTATGAGATATTATTCTTAGTAAACAAGACTTTATATATTTGCAATACATTTATTTCTAAGAGTTACTTAGTTTTTATATGAATTTGACTATTTTATTTTTCCTTGGATGTTTTATTTCATTAGAGAGAAACTAAATTGATTGAAAGTAACATAATAGTTATGATTAGATGAGTTTTGTACTACTTTTTGATATTGTAGACCATTATATGCTTGTTATGTGCATTATTGATGTTATCTTATAGGATTTGTTTGGATATACATTACCCTTCTTGTTTTGGGGGTTTATAAAATAATTTCATTGATGATTTACCCTTTTGAAAAATAAAATGTTACCACAATAATAAATTATGAGGCTGCCAAAATTTATTTAATCTAGAATTAAACTAGTTTGAATTGTTTGCTCTTTTCAAACTTGATTAATTAAAATAGAATTTAATTCTTGATTTGTTAAAATAGAGTTTAATTTTTAGAATATTCATTATATGAGAATTCACATTGCCAGCTTTATGTTGAGACATTTGTTGCACCCTTTCAATTTCAAAAGATTATTATATAATTGGATTTTATTTTTTGAATTGATTATTTGATTATCTTTATCACTACCAAAATTTTTGTGTTTGCTAATGATAAGCCAAAATGAAATTAGGGTTGATTAAGACAAATTTGTTAAATTTAATTATATTGCATTAATGTTGTAGTTTGATATATTTCTTAGAGGCTACCCTATTTATAGACTTAATATTTATATGATAGTATAATGTATTTCTTTGTGCATATGGCATATGGCTTGTACATATGATAGAACTACTGGTCAATAGAAGACTCTTAAAATTACTTTTATCAATCTCAATCAATTGTCATTGAGACTTGGAAGTGTGGACTCTTGTATGTAAATAATATTTCTACATGTCTTACACTATCCATATTGTACATATAATAGATAATTTTTTATCACTCTTTTACATATTCAAATTTGATTGAAATCTCCTTTCTTAAAGGAAGGATATCATATTTAGCTAGAATTAAATTTTATATTAAGAAATGGATGTACAATATATGTATTAATTTTACTCTGTTAACATCAGGTTATTAATTCATGTTTGGGAAGTTGTTCCATTATCATCTTTCTTATTGGTCTTAGTTATGAGGTGCATGAGATATTATTTTATATATGTATTGATGATCTTAATGTTTTAAAAACTTATTGATTAAGAAATAAAGTGTAGAGAGTTTATTTTATGTATATATAGAAGATATTTGGCTATGACAAGATATTATAGCAAGTGCTGGAAATGTTATTATAACCACATTACATTATGAAATTATGGGAAACTTATTATCAGGATAATATTATAGTTGTTCATTTTTTTATATTGATTTTGGATCAGACTGAAAGTGATGTTATTACCATTCACTTCCACTCATTATTAGTGGATGTTGATCCAATCATATTTTATTTGGTAGCTCATACATGGATTTTTTAGGCAATTAGAAAATTAATAAATGGATTATTATTTACTTGTGAATGTATGCAATTAACTAAGTTCAAGTGGTTGTAAATGGTAATTTTGGATTAAATATTCAAAGTTCAATGTGTTATCTATTTTTTATAAAATTTTATCCTTAGATGCATGCTTAAGCATTTGCAATCAATATGTGAGGAGGTAGCTAGTTACTCATAATTTTATGCCATCGCTGACTTAATGGCTAAATTTGTGATTTTATAAGTTATTATTTTTAATGGTTAAATATTATACTTGTTCTTAATTTAATAATTTGAAAAGAACCATTATTGGAAGGACCTTATTGTCATGGGTTTTTTTATAAAATCTCAACCTAGTAGCACTATTATTGGTGGTTCATTATAGTAACTAGTATTCATTTTATATTGGATAATAACCCAAAATGAATGAGTTAGTCCCTGTATAATGTTAATTTTAATGATGTTATATTAATTTTCATCATGTGCATTATTTCATGGTGAACATGGATAATCCATATTGGCAATTAGGAATGTGGTTATCTAATTCTCATGATAATCACTTTCTATAAGATGGAACTATATGTGATATGATGGAAATCGATAAGTGAAAGAATATGGGTGAAATGACGCTTATGGATCATGGTAAAATGATCTAATGGGATATAATTAGAATTGATATTTTTTTTATGATCATAAAAGTTATATGTTTTATAGTTTTATGTTGCATTGCCCTGATATCGGTTCAGTGATAGTTACTTGTTGATTTTAAAATATTATAAGGATTGCATAAGTAAAAGCTTGGTATGATGATACCTTGGTTTTTATTTTATGACCTATCATGATTATTGTGGCACTCCCTTATTATCATATTTGTATGTTAATAAATGGCCAATAAGATAATTATCTACTATACTAAATCATATCTTTTGGGTTCTTAACCTTGTCTAATTGACTAAACTTGATATTGAATATGACATTAAGAATACTTGAGGTGTGAAAAAAATATTTTTGCCTCATGAGTTTCTAAGTCATAACCGAATAGGGTTATTAGATACTCAAATTGGGTTGAGGATCTCTAGATGATCTGATGAGGAAAATGATAGATTTTTATAAGGTTCAAAGGTTATTAGTGTGGACACACACATTAATACCCCTCAAACATTATATCATCCTCTCAAAAAAAAATTATCTATGGAATCCTATAGTTATATTCATCCTTATGTAAGTGTTTCTATTATCAATCCATTTATGAGTTGTCTACTCAACTTGTGCAGACCCATGATGATGCATGATGCATCATAAAGTTATGTAAGGGGCTTTATATGCAGTTTTGTTACATACTCTATTAGCAATACCCAATGTTTTGTGGGGTGGTTTCATATTTATCATGAATAATGTTATTTCTCTCTCTCCTTGATAATCAAGTTCAATATTAATTCACTTTAAAACTTAACTAAATTGTACTTGTTGGTGTAGACTTTTATTTTATGAGTTTTTTCTACATAGTTCATTATGCTTTCTTAGAGTCTTCTAATATATCTGGGCTATTTGGGAAGATTTGTCCCAAATTCACTATAATGTGAGATTTAACTCTCTCTCCAACCCACATATGTACCTCTTTTTTTGTATTCTAAATCCAGAGCTAATAAGAAATGTCTATACATTTCTTTTTACAAAAAAAAGTGTTGGTGTAAACTTTTATCCTATGGGTTTTATGTACATAATTAATTATGCTTGTTTAGAGTCTTAGAGATAATTTGGGTTATTTAGGAAGATTAGTCCCACATTCACTAAAATGTGAGGTTTCACTCTCTCTCTCTCTCCCACACATATATGTATCTCTCTCCCTTTGTATTATGAATCCAAAGCTAATGAGAAATGTTTATGTATTGTTGCATTTTGCACTTTCTCTCTCACCTATTCTATAGTCTTTATGTGTGAATTCAATATTTTTGAGAGGTATTGGAGAAATGTGACATGGTATCAAAGCCTCAGTCAATGATTTTTTGCCTTTTATCAAATCCTTGGTGACATTCCTTATTTTCTTTTATATTTAAGTGGGTTTTTGTTTGGTTTGTATTATGGTGACATTACAACTTTTATTTAAAAATTATAAGGGTTTGTCTTCAATTTTTTTGAGGGTTTACAAAATTCTATGGTTGGTTTTGATATAAAAATCTCAAAAAATGTAGGGATATTTTTATGCAAAATCTATGGTTTATGTGGATCTTGTTTGCATTGGTTGCATGATTTTGGTTACAAATCTATAAAATCACCATCACAACTATCAAGGTCATTATATATTAGAGTGGATCATTTATGGTTTATTCTCTAATTGATATTTTCTTGTTATTCAATTACATGTATTTTTTTTATTGGTAGTATAAGTTTTTAAGATGTAGCTCTATTAACCAAGATACACTTATTCCAATACCAAATCAATGGCCCACTTGATATAACCAACCTACCATCCACCATATAATTATGAAGTGTGTAGTTGTTCTAAGATGACTCGCTTATCAAACAAACCACTCTCCATTGGTTCTCAAAGCACTTATTCTACTTGATTTTAGCAATTAATCAAACCTACAGTCTGACATCACTAAATAAATTATTTAATCAAATCAAGGGTGATTGAAGGAAACCCAATGGTTAGTGGAGACCATGCAAGGATTTAACATGTAGAGAATAGTGATCTAGGAGCTCTAAAAGGACAATTTTTGGACCTACTTATGCCATGGCCTATCAATGGCCAGATCTATGTCCCTTGTCCTTCACATACCTACTTATCATTCCGTAATCCTTATGGTTTCTATTGGTCACCATTGTAACCTCTAGTTTGGTCTCCCTCAGAAAATGGCATGATACACATATAAATATGATCTTGATAGCATCCTAAACCTATTGATAGCATTGACCTACTGGTCCAATTTTTATAAATCTTGTAGGATTGATAGTGGCATCCTCATCATCTCTAGGCTATGCTTCAATCTATATTTTTTTCTTGGCATTCATCTTGTAGACCTATGCTTAGATCCAATAGTGGTGGTGGTCTTTTCCTTGCCTCTCATAATAGAAACTACAATTTTATTTCTCCTAAATACATCAAAAATTATAATTGGTTACCCTAATAGCTTTTTTGTTATTAAATGAACCCTAAAATAAATAAATAATATTTTAATTTAAACTTAAATAACTTTATTAGGTATTTTGTTTAATCAGTTGAATATTTGCCTCTTAAAGTGAAGTTATTTATTACTTTAGAGATTATAAGTGTGTATAAGGGCACTTTTTATGACATTTTATTACTTAAGGATGTTCATCATTTTATACCAGTTCCAAAAAGCATTTGAAAGGCTACCTTACCCTTTGTTTAGATAGATGTTTTAAACTTATAAGTGTAGTTTTATTAAATAGGCCTCATTTATGAGAAATGTATTGTGTTAAAACTTTTGGTTAGTACCTCAAAATTGAGCTTCATCTTTTGCAAAAGTTCATGTTTTTTTTAATTTCTATGAATTGGTCTACTTTATTTTTTAAAATCCACTAAAGTTATAAAGTGTCATATTCAGTGGGGTGTTATGGGTCTTACTATTTTTTGCAACATAATTCATGCACTAATTGCTTTCATTGGTATGGACTCATTTTTTGCCCAAATTAAAGTCCATATTTCAAGATTCCACCATTATTTTCCATTACTCTTGCACTGATTGCTCACTTGGATTCATTATCGGCTATTCCCAATGTCCCTTTCATGAGTGTGCTTTAGGGGTTCATTATAGATTTTTTTTAATGTTGTGCACTTCCTTTGTTTCTTATATCAGTCGTGTCAAACCCATTTGAGAGACTCCATAATAGAATAATGTTTTAATCTCTAGTGATACTTCTTGGGAAGGATAATTATGCTTCATGGTGTGTTTATATGGAACACTTGCTCACACACAAAAATCATATTCCATTTCTATATAGATAGATTTCTACACGCACTGATCCTATTAAATTTGATAAGTAGGATAATACTTTTCACAAAGTTTTTCCCACTCTATTACTATATGTTTCCATGGATATTCACTACCATGTGTATTATACAGAGTGTTCATGCATTGTTTTCAATATCCTAAAGTCTCTTTTGAAAGATCTTGTTGAGACCTACATCACACCTCCTTTTTTTCCTATTGTCTCTTTTGACACTATTATACTTTCTCCTCTTGCATCTATTTATTGTGATTACACATTCATGGTGGATAGTGCTATCCTTTCTATTAATCACCCACTATAGGATGTAATTTTCTTAGACCTTTATTGTCTCATTATATATTCTACATCCATTTCTACGCAGATTGTTGTTCTTTTAGAGCCTTCATAGACATGAATTTTAGAAGACTTTTCGAATGAGATTACACACATTAAGAGTATCAACAATTCACATGTTCCTTTGGACATTCAACTTCTAGATTTGAGTGATTCATTTGTAGACTAGTCTTTAGTTTTCATAGTTGTTGAGATTTGCTCTCCTCTTCTTATGGACATTCTTTCAATGAATGTTCCATGTCTATCTTCTTCTCTGGCCATTTTCTCTCCTTCATTATATGCTTCTTCATTGCCATTTTTTATAGTTAGTCTTATTATATCTTATCATATTTAGAACATTCAATCATTAGTATGGAGATATTTGAGCATTTTACAGAGATCTACATCATGATTTCTAGTTGTATTCCACTTTAGTGGGAATTCTAGAGTTTGAAAACTTATGTTTTCTTTCTTTTGAAATGGAGAGACAACATTTGTTATAGAGGGATCTACTACAATATATTCCATCTAAAATTTTTTGTGTACCTCTTCTCTCTTCTTTGGTGAGGCACACATTCTTCATGCCTTTTAGGATATTAGGGATAATTTATATGTACTTGGAGTGTTGATTATTTTAACATCATCTTCTAGGAGGTCTTTTAGTCTCCTCTTCTTCTTTTCTCTTTTTTGGGGGAGAGTTTTTTCTATGGGTTTTCTTTATTCATCTATCTTATGAGAGATTTATATGTACTTAGAAACCTCATTAGGCCTCCTTTATGAGACCCAATTCTCCAACCCACTAAGCTTCACTTAAAGAGGGGTGTTAGTGTAGAATTTATTTTATGAATTTTTCAACATGGTTCATTATACTTCATTAGGGTCTTGCAGGCCATTTGGGTCATTTAGGAAGATCAGTCCCACATTCACTATAATGTGGGGTTTCACTCTCTCTCCCAACCTTATATGTACCTCTCACTCTTTGTATTCATGATCCATAGCTAATGAGGAATTATTATGAATTATTTCTCTTTACACTTTCTCTCTCATCTATTCCATGTTGTTCATGTCTGCATTTGATTTTGTTGATATATCTTGGGAAAATTTGACATGAAAAAATAAAATCATGAGGAGAGAGAGAGTAAAACCCCACATTCTAGTGAATGTGAGACTAATATTTCTAAATGACTCAAATGGCCTCTAAGACCCTAAGAAAGCATAATGAATAATGTAGACAAAACTTGTAGGATAAAATTCACTTCCTAATTTTATTTATTGTGATGATATATCTATGATGGATAGTTATGTTCCTTTTGACAAGCACCCACTTGAGGACAACATTCTATCAGACTTTTGTTATCTCATTATAGATTCTACATCTATTCTTGTGCATAATAATACAAAGCCTTCACACAAATTTATTTTTGAATACTTTTCTAGTTAAAATATACAAACAAAGTATTTATGACTCATATGTTCCTATAGATATTAATCTTGTAGATTTGAGTGCTTTATTTGCAGACTAGTCTTCAATTTTGACAGTGGTTGAGCCATGTTCTCCTCTTCCCATGGACATTATTTTAGTGAATGTTCTATGTCTATCTTCTTCTCTAGATGTTATCTCCCCTTCATTGTATGCTTATTTAATTCCATCATCTACAATTAGGTTTTTTGATACCTAATCAAACATTGGCACATTCAATCATTAGTAAAGAGATATTTAATCATTTTATAGATATCTAAATCATGATTCCTACCTACATTCTACTGGAGTGGGAATTCAATAATTTGATTTCTCAGGGATTTTTTTCTTCCAAAAGTAAGATATAACATTTGTTGTAGAGGGACCTACTACAACATTCAACATGCAATATTATGTGCTTAACTTCTCTTTCTTCTTTGTGGAGGCATATATATTTCATATTTTATAGGATATTAGGGATCATAACTATGTACTTAGAGTGTTGATTAATTTATCATCATCTTTCGGTGGGGCCTTCTAATCTCTTCACTTTTTCTATGTCTCTTTTTTTAGGTGGGAGAGTTTTTCCTATGGGTTTTCTCCTTTTCTCTAATTTATGAGAGAGTTTTATGTACTTGGGTACCTCATCAGGCCTCATTGCTATGACCCAATCCTCCAACCCACTTAAGCTATAATTAAAGCGGTGTTTTGATGTATACTTTTATTCTAAGGGTTTTGTCTACATATTTCATTATGATTTCATAGATTTTAGAGGCCATTTGGGTCTTTTGGGAATATTAGTCTTATTGATGATGAAAATTATTTATCAACTAATAAATCTTTTTGCCTATTGTGAAAGTTAATTTGGAATCATACTAGTATAATAGTAAGGTTATAAAGGTTTAATTATGATCCTAAGGATGTGAAGGTTTTTTTAAATTTTTAGAAAATAATAAATATGCTAGTGAATGTAACATAATCCATTATAATTTCATAAATCCACTTATCAAATAATGAATCAATTAAGATACAAATGTGCAATCTATCCTATCTAACATAGAATGTATATAAATAAGATAATCTCTTGAAGCAAATAAATTCTGATTCAATAATATAATATATTTTCAAAGTAATATATTTCTTTGATAAAATAACTTTTGAGTAACACTAGGATAATAAATAAAGAAATACAAGCATAAAATGAAGATAAGAAAGTAAATTAGTTTATAAAAATATATTCAATAAAGCAAGACATAACTCAATAATCAAGATAAAGAAAAAAAATAAAACATAAATAAGCTAAGAAAATGTAGCAAACTAATTAAGAAAAAGTATAAAATAATATAATAAAAATTTTCAATTAAAATTGATCTAAAACCTAACTAAAATAAGAAAGAAAAATAACTTAAGAAACCTAAATTAATAAAGAAAATCAAGAATAAATAGAAGACTAAATATAAACTATATTAAAACTAAATAAAACAAAAAAATATTAGATCAATTAAAGACTAAACTAGAATCGGATTAAACTAAATTAAAATTCAAAGTTAAAATAAAGTACAATATAGATAAAACATGTGAGTCTCAATAAAGAGAGTCATCTTATCAAAATAAATCATTTTGAGAAATTAACATCTAGTTTACAAAACATATTAAAAAGATAACTTTTATAATCAATTAAATCAATGAAATGTTGTAAACAGTGAAGTTTTCATCATTATTCAAGTTGAATACTTAGATTTTGCACATAAGACTACAAAAAGAAATCATCAAAATATGTTAAACTTAAAATAAAATTAGATGATCTTTTGTAAATGATAATATAAAATTAGATATAAATTCATTACCTAAATAATATGCTCAATCATAAAAAAAAAAAAAAAACATCATTGATCTATCTATAAAAGTCCTACCATCTAAGAAAATTTTCATAGAAGAGAGAGATAAATGATTAACCTTACAATATATAAGTCTTCAATACCTATGTTATTTCTCCTATCAAAATAAATCATTGATCTCTTTTTATATTTTAAATATAGTTGAAAAAAAAATTGTTACTAACCTTAGTTAGTTACTTGATAACTTAAATAATTGACTTTTACAATTCAATTAATATTGAGAGTTATTAGTTAAGATTTATTTAAGACTCAAAAAATCTTAAGAGATCAATTATTTGGAAATAGTATGGGTATTTTATAATAGGTGGGAACACTTTAATCAATTAATAATAAATATAACAATATATTTAAATCAATAAGAACATAACTCAAAGTTATATGATATCTTTATCTATATTAATTCATAATGCATATAATCTAAATTTATTAGGCACACACACACACACACACACACACACACACACACACACACACACACACACATATATTTAAAACTCTACTATACTTTCAAAATATTATAATCAAAGTATCAAAATATGAAATATACTTAAGTCTTAACAACTTTAAAGTTAGTTTTGAAATGAAAATTTATCTCTCTCATAACCAAAAGTCATTGGAATCAAATAAAACTTTTAACACTAGTTCCCCCTATTCATTCAAGAATTCATTACACTCCATCTCAACTATAAGAAATTGAAGCAATTTAGTTCTAGAATCACTTTCAAAATCATCTACCTCCAACTTAACCCATTTTATAACTATGATTTTTATTGGAGTATTTTATTTATGTTGACTAATTGAACTTTTTTTTGAATTAGTTGGATTTATGACAAGCAGTGGATTTTATAGACTTAGCTTCCTACACCTTATATTAGGAATTTTATGAGGTGGTGTAGGCTCATTATAATATGAAGGCAAGGCAATATTCATAAATTTATTTGCATGGCCAATCTCATTGTTTATCTCTATTGGTTCATTAACATCATGTACTCTTTCTTAGCTAGGTGATTGAATAGCCAGTTAGTTTGGATTATTCTATAGTTGATGGGAAGAGTTACTATGGGAATGAGATCTAAATCTAAATCTATGGCAATGAAAACCTATATTATCCTTATTATTTATAGGATTAAATAGTAAACTATTCAACACATTCCAAAATCCAAGATTAGTGGCATCAAAATGGATAGACATTCTGACTCCTCTATTAGAAATGCTAGAGTCAAACTATCTAACCCTAAAAATCCCTCTAAAAAATTACGTTTTTAGTGCCTTTTGATTCATACTACCATAATTATAATTCCTTCCTCAATCTCTACTATTAATATCCCTACTTAAACTTGGTTGGTCCCAGCCTGACATCTTGTATATAATTTAAAATATATATTCAAAATCTCATTATTATGTGACTAAATAAAAAATAATGAATATATATTATAAATGAACCAAAATAACAACTATATTTCAATATAGAAAACCACCAATCACCTATAAAATTTCCATCTATCAATAAAGTGATCATTCAAATATCTACTAACTGAAACTAAATTATTCATATTGAAACTTTTGACTATGTTAAATATCATCATAATATTCTAACTTCAAGCCCTAATAATAAAATTTTATTCTCATAATTTTATTTTCAATATATTATATCATATTTTCTTGCATTATTTTCTCATGATGTAAATGTGATATAAAAATATGTATCACTATAAACCACACAAATTTATCAAACTAAACCAATTCAAAATTATTGAAATAAATATCTCTACAAAAACTCCACTCATGACATTATAAAATGCATGTATTTTACATAAACTATCAACAACTTTAAATCTCTCAAATAAAATTTCTGAGAGAAGATATATAAACTATCATAATCTTATTGACATGGTAAAACCCTTCTCATAGCATTATATTGAAACTCAAAAAAATAACTTATCATAGTTTCCCACTTTCATTATTTTCTACTTTCTAATTTTTGAAAATAAAACCAAGAAGAATAACCTTCTCAATCTATAAATCGTAAATATGTATGCAAATAATCCTAAATATTAAAACTATTCAACACAACTTCATAAATTCCCATAAATGCTTCTAAACCATCATTTATATTTCCATATGATAACTATGTATAGCTTATTTTTAAAACATTAATGAAAACATCTTCAAAATATTACTAATGCGTTCAATCAATAGAAACCTAGGACCAAAAAATTACATGTTCACATTATGTCTTCCAAATAATCTTAGACATAGTTCAAGCACACTATATTTTAATAAAAATAATCATGTATAACTTTTTCTTCAAGACCTCACGTATTTACGAAACTTATAGTTTCAAAATTTAGACCTATATGAACAAAAATTACCACTGTCACAAAATAATCTAATAAAATTGAAACCAAAAAAGTTAAATATCCATATATATAATAAAATCTCAGTTATTAATTTTCAAAATACCATGCTTCACATCTAAACTGATAGTCTTTTAAAATCTCTTAGTTTAACTCAAAACCCAAGATGAATAGATTTATATAAAAATATGAAAACCATGTTATCATAATTACCCCAAACCAAAGAAAGTGATGCAAGAACCCAAAAAGTGAATTTATAAGAAAACTATAACTCTAAGATATTTTGACTTTATTTATAAATAATAATTCAAGAACTTTTGCATGTAACAGTTTTGAACAAATGGTTTAAAATACCAAAACATATCAAAACCATGCAGACCTAAAAACCATTGTTTTATCTCCATGAAAACCATAAAACCATTGAAAAAAATAATTATATTCTTCAAAACTTATTCACTTCATCATTGGTGTACCTGTATAAGCTTTCTTACAACTTCTTGTCAACAATTTTTTGTTTGTAACTTTCCAAGCTTATCTCCGTAGAGTATTAGTTATGTAGGCGAGCTTTATAAAATGACCATCACAATGAAAAAAAAAAGTTATTTGTACGTAGAGTCCTGCATATTAGCTACCTATGCCTACATTTATTTTTGTCATTGGTTTCTCAAGTTGAGGTAAGTATTTAGTAGACTACCAACTCATTTATCAATACATCTAAACTTAGTTATGACCATAATCCTCACTAAATCAACAATTAATTTTTATAATCCAAGGCATGTGTGCTTTAAATTTAATTCCATAAAACACCCTTGTATTTAATTAGGATCTCGAAACACCCTCAAATTATTCATATTAAATAACACTACCAACTTAGATTGCTAAAAAATCAAATTATCATTTTGACATTCGAATCACTAAATAAAGTGAACATGAAATTTATCCAATGTCGAACATAACTTATTTCTAATTCAATCCCTGAAAATAAAACCATTACCTTGTGCCCAATTCAAACCTTAATAACATAAGCCTTGAGGTTCCAATGTACATATTATTTAGTTTACCAATAGACCTTTGAAATAAAATCATCACCCATGGTAATTTAGAGCCTTTGATAACTTGAACATATTAAACTCAATATTTAGGATATAGAATGTTGAGAATTATAACTTAGAACATTTTAAAGATTATCAAATAGTTAATGTTTAAATATTAAACCAAACTTATTCATGTCATAATTTATACAATATCAACCTTCTATATTTGCAATTAAAATCTGAATGAGACTAATCTAACAATCACTATGGTAAATCCATAAAAATCTGACAGTTGAGTTTCAAATGAAGATGAATAGAAACTACCATGTAAAATTATTCTAAAACACTGGATTAACTAGTTCAAAAGAATGCAACTTGATCAACTTAGTTATTGATTATTCATAACTAAAAATAAACATTCACAAATGATATATATTCATTCATCCATAAATGCTTTTCAAAACCACTCTAATATAGATAGGAATTTATGAACAAATCATTCAATTGAAAACATGTGTATTCATAAAACTATTAATTTATTTAGGTCTTGATTATAATTTAAAATTTTATGGCTAGGTCATCTATATGACAGATAGGAGCATTAATTTCAAAAATTTAAGGGGTATGAAAAATAAACATAACACTAAAGCCCTTGCTAGTTAGTTTTGAATAGTGAAATTGAGCAAAAATCAAATTACCTATTATAAAAAACATAATCATAAGAGTTTGATAAAGATAAATCAATTCTCAAAAAGCTATGCATGAACCTCTTTATAATGAATTTTAATAAGTGATGTGGTGTTCAACTAGTCTAGCATGAAGAAAGGGAATGATTTAATAGGGAACGTTAGGTTGGATACATAAAAAATATAAATGTCTCTAATAAAATATCTGACAATAAAGTATTATTTCAACAACTAGTTACAAATCAACATATATTATTCATGTATAAATAAAATTGAGTTTATAAAGAATAATAACTCAAAATAATTGATACTTACAATTGAATTACAACATTTTTGCATTCTTCTTTCATATCATGTAAATTTCATCTACTTGAAACACTTATTGATATTTCAAAACTAAAAGTCAAACAATAAAAATAAAAATAAAAAAACAAACAAAATAAGAAAAAAATAAAAAGATAGAAAAGAAAAGAAGCACAAAACCCAAAGAAAGAAAAAATAAATAAACAAATTAGAGAAGAAGCTAACTATGAAACAATTTAAAATCATGGATGTTAATTAAATAATGTAATCAATTCCCATCAAGATCTTTGAAATGAAATGTATTATTTCTAGGTATAGTTATAACTTGATAGTGATGAATCCATAATGAATCAAATTTATGATGGTTACCAAGATCTTAATGAGCTTTGTTTTAGTATAAAACTAGATCGCCAAGTTTGAACTTTTTATTAGAAACTTTTTTATCGAAAAATATTTTTAATTTTTATATTGCTATCACTTTTGACTCATCAAGAGCTATTAGATCATGTAATCTTTATTCAATTAAATCATAATATTTAGAAACAAATCATAAATTAGTTCTAGTTGAATAAATTTGAAGTTCTATTGTTAAGGTGGTCTCAAATACATATGCTAATATGAAAGGTGAATAACTAATTGCTACATTGACAATAGTTCTATAAGTCCATAAAACTTTAAAAATTTTAATATTTTAATTCTATTTATTTTTCTAAACTAATTTCTTAATGATTGAAATCAAGTTTTTATTTGTTAACTCATCTTGACCATTATCCTGAGGGCGATATTTAGACGAATGATTAGATATAATAGAATATTTCCTTAAAAAATTTATAAATTCATTTAAAATAATTTGAGGTCCATTGTTAGAAATGATTTCATAAAAAAATTCAAATTTGGAAATTTTTTAATTTTATATAAATAAGATTATCTCACTTTTTATATAACTTTTAAATATTTTGGCCTCGAGCCACTTAGGTAAATAATCCATGTATATGTATGACCAGCGAATGAAGGAGGATGCATATCTAAAATAAATTCTATACCACATTTTATAAATGGTTTTTTAGGAATAACATGATTCAATGCTATTACATGTAACCTATCTTTACCAACAAATAATTGGTATGTCATACAAAAATGGACTAATTTTTAAGCATCTAGAAATAGTGTAGGCCAATAACAACCTGCTCATTATATCTTATAAATAGTGGTTTTTGTAACATAATATCCACTATAATTTTTTCATGATATCCTCTAATAACCATTTGAGTTTGTTCATGTATAGGGCATCTTAATAAAATTTCATTTCTATTTTGATAAAATTGAATGTTTTCTAATAAACAAATATTTACAACTTTTAAACATAGAGAACAACTTTGTTTTTATATCATAACTATCAAGACAAACTTGATTTTTTAATTAAAAAACTAAATCATGATGCCAATCATCTTCGACCAACATACAATCCCATTCATTCATTTCAAGACCAAATTTGAAACTTTAAAAAAAATAGATATTTTCATGATCATTATATGAGGTTTTACATTCAAATTATCATCAACTGACAAGACCAAAACATTAATATTTAAAGAAAAATTTTCAACTAAATTTTTTTCCAAGTCATTACCTTTAATTATTTTTGAAGTTTCAAATTCAAGATCAAACTCTTGAATTTGTAAAAATTATTTTTTAAGCCTTTGGTTAATAGTTGGTTGTTTCAAAAGATAAGATAAAATTTGTACATTAGATTGCACTATATCTTTGTTTTGTAACAATAAATAATGAAAATTAAAATTAAAATTAATGAGAAAAACATTTCTCAATAAGAGGGTACCTAATCTCAGCATCTTTTAAAATGTGACTCATGTAATCAATTGATTTTTCATCATTATTTTGAAATTATTGAATAATAATAACTCCAATTAATTTTTCAATAAATTTAACATGAAGAATGAATGATTTTTTAATTACTTGAACACTCTCAATGTAATCTCTAACATTATTGAATGTCATCTTATCGCATTTATCCCAGATATAAGTTTTATCTTTCTTAAGTAATAATTGCAAAGGATTAGACTTATCATAAAAATTTGATACGAATTTCCTAACAAAATTAATTTTATCAAAGAAATTTCATAAACTAAATTGATCTTTGAGAGGAGGTAATTCTTTAATAGTTTTAATACATTCAAGATCTATGGAAATGCTATCTCTAGAAATGATATGTTCTAATAATTTATCTTTATCAACACCAAAAATTGATTTATTTGGATTCAGAGGAATACCATACTTTCTACATCTTGTGAAAAGTTCACGAAGATGATATAAATAATTTTTATGTCTTTTTGAATAAATGATGAGATCATCAATATAGATTTGAATAATAATGCCAATCAAGTCATGACATGAAACATACATAGCTCTTTTAAAAGTAGCTCCTATATTCATTAATCCAAATGACATTCTATTATAAGCAAAATGTCCTCTACAAGTAGTAAAAGTTGTTTGATGTCTATTTTTATGATTTATAAAAAATTGATTATAACTAGAAAATCCATCTAATAAAAACATCATTTTTAATCCTACAACTTCTTGCAATATCTGATCTATACTTATTAAAAGAAAATTATCTTTGATATTAGCTTTGTTCAAGTCTCAAAAATTAACACATAATCTAATATCTTCATTTTTATTTATAATAGGCACTAAATTAGCTACTTATTCATAATATTTTATAGGAAAAAATGACACCAACATCAATCATTTTATTTATCTCTTTGTTAATGGTGTCTACTCGCAAAGGGTTAATTCTCCATATTTTCTCTTTTGAGGGTTTAATACCAAGTTTTATAGGTATATCATGTTTAATAATATCAGTATTATAACCCTTAATATCTTTATATGACCAAAAAAATATATCAATAAATTCTTTGAATAATTTAATGAATTTCACCTTCTCATTTGCATTAATTTTAATTCATATATATATATATATATATATATATATATATAAGATCCTCTTCCGTACCTAAGTTGATAGGAATAGTTTCACCTATAATAATCTTAGATGGTTCTTCCATTCTATAAATTTTATGTTGATCATTAGGTTTAAACATAAATTTCAAAATTACTAAACCAATAGGTAAATTTTTAGTACTTAATTGTAGATAATTCTCACTATTTAATACATAATTATCTTGATTAAGGTAATTACCTTTAACAAATAAATCTATGTGTTCATCACAAATAAAAATAGGCCAACTATCATTCAAATTTAGAATTTTAAGTTTAAAAATTTTATAAAAAGAGAAGCCTATGATTAGTTCAATCTCACATAAAGTTGGGTTAGATGTAAAAATAACAAGTTTATTAGTGCTATTATTATATTCTCTAAGTATGTGAGTGATATCAAAATATTATAAATGTTTAATTAAAGACCAAACCTTTTAAGTATAATGATGTACATGAGTTTGATTAGTTTTATAATTTTTTTTGAATTCGTCTAATAACTAATTCAAAATCCCTGAAGACTTCTAAATATTTAATTTTAAGTTTAATATCTTTTTCTAAATCTAAATATAACACTTCTAATTTTTTTTTTGTATTATTAGTGTTTCAAATAATATTTTTTAATCATATCATAAAATCTTACCTAAACGAGATATTAAACAAATTTCAGCAACATTTCCATGTTTAGAATAGGCTCTATTGATATATAGTGACCATAAAATATTTTTCTCAAAAAAATCTTTGTGCTAATTTTTTATCTCATCGAAATTTAGTAGCTCATAAGTCCCAATTCCTATCTCAACATAAGCAATAGTGGAAGAAATGGATGATTCTATAGGTGTACTAGACCCATGATCTATTTTTATAAAAGCAATCTTATTATGTACAGGAACCCATGCGATATATTTATTGACAAAAGTACCAATTATTTTGTATCAATCTCTTCCTAATAACATAGAAAAATTACTAGGAATATCTAAAATTTGAACATTAGTCACACATTTAATTATTTCATCTTGAGAAATCTTAATTACTATGTCTCAAAACTTACCACAACTTTTAGTTTATCTTGAATCAAATCTTGTAAGCTTTCTATTGTCAATTTTCTAAGAAATACCTAATTGATCTATAATAAATTTGGATATTATATTTTTTAAAAGCACCTATATCTAAGATACAATAATGGATTGCATTATTAAAAAATTTAATTGAAACATAAAAAAGAGGTTTATAATATGCAAGGGGATCATAAATTTGATCAAAAAATAGATGATTCTTTGTTACCATCTTCTTCTTGTAATCATACATCATTTTTAGGATTCTTAACATCTTCACTAATTTTATCAAATTATCCTCAAAAGCTAGATGCTTGTAATAATGAGACTCTAATTTTAATTATAGATAAGTAATAAATTATAGTATGATATTTATCATCATTTTATAAAAAAATCTTAGGCTAATAATGCTGATATTGAGTATTATTATAACCAATTAATAAAAAAATATTTTGAGAAGAATTATTAGATGAATTACTTAAAGAGTTATTCTAACTTGCTTTACCTTTATCTTTATAACAAGAATCATTTTTTTTTGCATTTTTATTTTGGGAAGAGTTATAATCTTTGTTTATAGTATTAACAACATAAGTACCTTTATTTTTTGATGGATCATGAAGAACACACGTGTTTATATTATCTACTAGATAACCAGATTTACTATGTTTCATTTGAATGAATTTTCTAAATTTCTAAAAAAAAATAAATGAACCCATATCATTATCTAATTCACACACATTGTAGTAATGAGCAACTTATTTCTTTTTACTTTCAATAATGCTTATATTAGATGAAGAAGGTTTATTATTCAATTATCTTTTAACAGTGACCGATTCATTTCCTAGATTTTGAATGGCTTTTAAATTTTTTGAATTATCTTAATTTTGATATGTATAAGACCTATCTTTAAACCTGATATAATTAAGTTTCTTTTCAAACTTAATACAAAATATAATAGTTTCATTGTATTTCATAATGTCTTTATTTTCTAACGCCAGTTTATATTTTGAAGGTAAAGCAATGTAAAAGTAAATTCTAGATAATTTTTAATAAGGTCTAAGATCACAAAGAGTCTTTTGATGTAACTTAGTAAATCTAGTAATCAAATGGTATATAGTCTCACCTAGATCAAGATAAAAAGTTATGAGATCATTAACTAGATCTAGATCTTCAATATCTTTCTAAGTCTTGATAGATTTATTAGGGAAAATAACAAAAAATTGATAAGCTTTTCCTTCAAGAATTTGAGTAAATTTTTTTAAAAAATTGTTTTCACTTGTTATTCTATGACTAGCCTAAACTAATTGAAATGCATCTAAATTATCTTCCCAATATTCTGTAAAAGCTTTAAAAAAAATTGGTGTATTTAATCCTTTTAGTGAAGGTAATTTACTTCGATGATTTTCAATGTTACATGAATTTCTAAAAATTTATGTATTTAAAGCTATTTGATGTTCTACTTTAGCTTCAGAACAAACTTTATCTTTAGTGAGATCATCTTGATCTTTATTGTCTTATAGACCTCAAATCATTTCTTGTATTTTCTCTTCTGCTTGATCTCTCATTAGAGGTTTTATTAATTTTTTTCACATAAACTTATTGATTATCTTAAACCTGATCAACTTGATTTAATTTCATATTTTTATTAATAGGTTCAGAGGGCATAACCAAATCATCAAGTGGATGAGAATTAGAAAAACAACAAGTTCCAAGTCTAGGATTAATAGTTAAAATTCTTGTTTTATTTTTTTAAATCTATTTATTTATATTTAAAACATCTTGTTGAGTCTCATGAGTAAGATTAGTATACCAATCTATCTCAAATTATATAATTTTTTATTCTTCATTTATGACTTGTGTTACATGTTAAGATTATGAGGGTGATTATACCAAGAATAAAGAGTTAAATTAAAAAGTAATATCAATTTAATCATCTTTAATATCAATTTTAGGTTGGATAATAAGAGGTTGTCCTCCAAGTATCATGAGTAAGAAGAAAAGACAGCTTTAAACAAATAATATTTCTAAAAATATCCATAGTGAAGTTACCAAATTTGTTGATGATAAAAATTGTTTCATCAACTAATCAACATTTTTTTTCTTATTATGAAGGTTATGTTGGAATCATATTAGTCTAATAGTAATGTTCTAAAGGTTTAATTGTGATCTTAAAAATGTGAGGGTTTTTTAAATGTTCTGAGAAATAACTAATAGGCTAGTGACTATAATATATTCCGTTATAATTTAAAAAATCCACTTTTCAAATCATGATTCAGTTAATATATAAATATATATTGTATCATATTCAATGGAGAAGATCTATGAAAAAAGTAATTTTTTTATGAAAAAAAATATGATTCAATAATATAATATATTTTCAAAGTAATATCTTGCTTTATTGTAATAACTTTTGAGTAACACTAAGGTAATAAACAAATAAATACAAGTGTAAAATGAAGATAAAAAAATAAATCAATTTATAAAAATATCTTCAATAAAGCAATACATAACCCAATAATCAAGATAAAGAAGAAAGTAAAACATAAAATAGATAGGCAAAGGAAACAAAATAATTAATAAAAAGTATAAAATAATCTAATCAAAAACTTTAATTAAATTAATCTAAAACTTAACTAAACTAAGAAACAAAACTAACTTAATAAATAAAATAAGGAATAAATAGAAGATAAAATATAAATTATATTAAAACTAAATAAAATAGAAAATAAATTAGGTCAATTAGAGCTTAAACTAAAATTATATTAAATTAAATTATAAGTCAAAGTCAAAATAAAGTATGATATAGACAAACATGTGAGTCTCAAGAGGGAGAGAATTATTTTATCAAAATAAATTATTTTTTCATTTGAGAAACCAATATCTTATTTAAAAAATATTTTTAAAAGATAACTTTACAATGAATTAGATCAATGAAATGTTACAAACAATGAATTTTTCATCATTATTCAGGTTGAATTTTTAGATTTTTCAGATAGGATAGAAAGAAGTAATTATCAAAAGATGTTAAACTTGATAAACTTTAAATCAATTATTATAAATGATAATATAAAACCTTATATACCTATATTTCCTAAGTAATATAATCAACTATCAGAGAAAGTATCAATGGACTATCTGTAAAAGTCATGCTATCTCAGAGAAGTTTCATAGAAGTGAGAGATAAATGATTGACTTTACAATGAATAAGTCCTCAATACCTATGTTGTTCCTCCTCTTCAAATAAATCTTTTATTTTATTTTATACTTATTAATTAGTTGAGAAATAAGTTGAAACTAACCTTAGTTATTTATTAACTTAAATAATTAACTTTTTCCAGTCAATTAATATTGACAATTATTAGTTAAAGTTTATTTAAGACTTAAAAGTCTTAAGAGAAAAACTACTTGAAAATATATTGGGTATTTCTTAATGGGTTGGGATCCTATAATTCATTAATAACAAATATAATAGCATAATTCATTGAATAATAAGATAGATTAAAGTTATATGATATCCTTATCTATATTAATCCATAATATATTAAATCAAAATTAATTAGGCATATTATATATATCAAAATTTAAAAGTATATTATACTTTAAAAATATTATAACCAAAATATCAAAATATAAAATGTATTTAAGTCTTAATAATTTAAAATTTCAACTTCAAAATAAAAATTTATCTTTCTAATAACCAAAAGTCATTAGAATCAGATAAAATTTTAATTACTAGTTTTTCTTGTTTATTTAAGCATTCATTATACTCCATCTCAACTACAATAAACTAAACTAATTTATTTTTAAAATCATTTCAAAAATCATATACCTCCAACTTAACTCACTTTATAAATATTATTTCTATTGGAATATCTAATTCATCCTCACTGATTGAATGCTTTCTTGAAGTAGTTAGATTTATGATAAGTAGTAGTTTTTCAGGCCTTTCTTCTTGCACCCAAAAGGAATTTTTTGAGGTGGTTTAGGCTCATTAGAACAATAAGGAAATATTCACAAAGTTATTTTCATGTTTAATCTCATTATCCAATTGTGTTGGTTCATTAACATCATGAACTCTTTATTGACTGAGTGATTGAATAGGTAGTTAGTTTTGATTATTCTATACCTAATAGGAAGATCTACTATGGGATTGAGATCTAGATCCAACTCTAATGAAATGATAACCTATATTACCACTATGATTTGTAGTATTAAAAGATAAATTATTCAACACATTCTAAAATTTAGGGTCAATGATATCAACATGGATAGATATTTTAGCTCCTCTAGTAGCATACCTAGGGACAAACTATCTAGCCCTAAAACCCCCTCTAGGAAATTGCCTATTTTGTACCTCTTAATTCATAATGCTAAAATATTGATTTGTTTGACAACATTCACTATCATTATCCTTATTTTTACCCAATTGGTCCCATCCTGACATCTTATATATAGTTTAAAATATATTTTTAAAATCTAATTATTATGTGACTGAACTAAAAAAATTGAATATATATCGTCAATGAAATAAAAAAAACATATATATATTTCAATATAGCAAATCATCAATCACTTATAAAATTTCTAGCTATCAATAAAGTAATCATTCAACTATCTACTAATTAAAATTGAATTATTCATATTAAAACTTCTCATTGTATCAAATATCATCATAATATTCTAACTTGAAATCCTACTAATAAAATTATGTAATATTCTCATAATTTTATTTTCAACATTTGTATCATATTTTCTTATATTTTATTCTCAATATGTGATTATTATCTTAAAATATGTATCACTGTAAACCACATAAATTTCTCAAATTGAACCAATTCAAAATCACTACAATAAATATCTCTAAAAAAATTTCATTCAAGACATTATAAACTACATGTATTTTGCATAAACTGTCACTAACTTTAAATCTACGAAAGAATAAATTTAATATAATATCAATAAATTTTTATAAGTGTATTAATAGATTTGAACTCTTCTTTGAACATCATATCAAAACTTAGGAAACAACTTATCACAGTTTCCCACTTTCATTATTTTCCATTTTCTAATTTTTGAAAATTAAACCTAGAAGAATATCCTTTTTAGTCTAACAAATCATAAATATGTTTGCAAATAATCTTGAATATTAAAATTGTTTGGCATAACTTCTTCACAAATTCCCATAAATGCTTCCAACCATCATTTTTGTTTCTATAAAATAACTATGTAGAGATCGTATTTAAAACATCAATGAAAACATCTTTGAAATATAACCAATGAGTTTAAAAACATAATTGTATTATATTCAACCAACAAAAAACTAGAAACAAAAAATTGCATGTTCACAATATATATTCTAAATCATCTTAGACACAGTTTGAGTACACTATATTTCCATAAAAATAACCATGTAAAACTTAACCTTGGAAAGCTCATGTATTTATGAAACTAATAGTTTCAAAATAGAAACTAGTATAAACAAAAATTACCACTATCATAAAATAATCAAATAAAATTAAAACCCAAAAATTTGAATATGCATATATACATGAAAATATCAAATATTAATTTTCAAAATACCATGCTTCACATCTTAAATGATAGTCTTTTATAATTTCCTAGTATAACTCAAAGCCCAAGATGAATAGATTTATATCAAAGGATGAAAGCCATGCTATCATCATTATCCCATACAATAGAAAGTGATGTGAGAACCTAGAAAATGAATTTTCTAACTATAAATTTAAAATATTTTATCTTTGTTTATCAACAATAATTCAAAAACCTATGCATGCAATAGTTTTGAAGAAATATTTTAAAATACCAAATATTATCAAAACCATGCAGACCTAAAAACCATCATTTTATCTCCATGCAAACCAAAAAACCATTAAAAAAACTAATTATCTTCTTCAAAAACTTATTTATTTCATAATTAGCGTACTTGTATAATATTTTTTTTAATTTTTTGTCTACATTTTTCGATTTGTAACTTCCCAAGCTTATCTCGATAGAGTGTCACTTCCATAGGTAAGATTTGCAAAATGACCATCGTAATAAAAAACAAAGATATTTTTACACAAAGTCCAAAGTATTAACTTCATGTGCCTATGTGTACATTGTCATTAATTTATCAAATTGAGGTAAGTATTTAGTAGATCACTAACTCATTTAGAAATTCATCAAAATTTATTTATGACCATAATCCTCACTAAATAAATAACCAATTTTTTAAAACAAAGTCATGTACACTTTAAATTTAATTCCTTAAACCACCCTTTGATCTCATTGGGATTTTGAAATATCCCACACATGATTTATAATAAACAACACTACGAACTTTCCACCTAATACTACCAAATCAGACTACCACTAGACTTCTAAACCATCCACATATCATTTTAATGTTTGAATCAATAAATAAGTGAAAATGTAATTTATCCAATGTTGAACATAGTTTATTTCCAATTCAAACCTTAAAAATAAAACCGTTACCTTATACCTACTTCAAACCTTAATAACATAAGCCTCGAGGTTCTAATGTAAACATTATTTAATTTTACCAATATAGCTTTGAAATAAAATCATCACCCATGTTCATTTAGAGCCTTTGATAAATCAAACATATTAAATTAAATACTTAAGATAAATAATGCTCAAAATTAAAACTTATAACCTTTTAGGATTATCAAATAGCTGAGGTTTAAATATTAAACCAAACTTATTCATGTCACAATTTATGCAATATCAGCCTTCCATATTTGAAACTAAAATATGAATGAGACTAATCTGAAAATCACTATGGTAAATCCTTAAAAATTTGATAGTCGAGTTTCAAATTAAGATGACTAGAAACTACCATGGTAAATTATACAAAAACATTGAAGTAACCATTTTAAAATAATGTAACTTGATCAAATTAATTATTGAAGTGTCATAACTAAAAATACATATTCATAATTGAAGGATTTGGTAATGATTTGTTCATGAATTCATATCTATATTATAATAATTTTGAAAATCATTTATGGATTAATGAAAAAAGTTTGCATATATATATATATATATATATATTTATATATATATATATGCAAACTTTTTTCATTAATCCATAAATGCTTTTCAAAATTATTATAATATAGATATGAATTCATGAACAAATCATTACCAAATCCTTCAATTGAAAACATTTGTATTAATAAAACTACTAATCTATTTAGGTCCTTACTATAGTTTCAAACTTTAGGAGTTAGTCATCTCTATGTTATATAAGAGCATTAGTTTCAAAAAATTAAAAGGGGTGTGAAAAATAGTCAGAACAACTCCCACATTCACTAGAATGTGAGGTTTCATTCTCTCTCACACCTATTTATATACCTCTCTCCCTTTCGATTCTAGGTCCATAGATAATGATGAATTGTTATACATTGATATGTTTTACACTTTCTCTCTCACCTATTCCATAGTGTTCATGTGTGCATTCAATCTTGTTGAGAGGTCTTAGATAAATATGATAGTACTTACTATTAGTTTCCTACCAATTTGTTGCTCCAAGAAATGTTTGAAAATAATAATATGCCTGAAATGTTGTCATATGACTCATAAAAATAAGGATAGACTCAAACATGGTGGTGCTCATGTTGATAAAATCTATGTGTGGGTGGCCCGATAAGCAAGATAAAGTCCTTAATAGGGATTTAATAGGTTAAGAAGCCATTCAAGGCATGATTAGAAAACCAAACATAGGTTGAATAATCTTGAGAATGTTTTCCTTGATATTTTCCCCAATCTAAATTTGGTTATGCAAATGGACCTAGGCTTCAAGAAAGGGTGTTGATTATGGTTTAACCAAGCCTCAAATAGCTCAAGAAGTTCCCACCGTCTACATATATGAGTGAAAAATCTAATGATTTAGTTGATACATGAATGTGTGTACACATAAGTATATAAACCTATAAGGTATGATAACTAATGTGAATAAGATAATGTTATTACATAAAATTAAGTTCATGGAAGTATGAATTTTGTGATGGCCATTGCTCTTTGCTTTGACCTTGATTAAGTTAACCCTTCTCAATTTGGGTTTCATTCAAGAAAGCCTCACTTGTCAACCATTGAATTGTATGGGCAAGCTAATGGGAGATAAGTGGTAAAATATTCACTCTTAGAACTATGAGAAATAGTGTCTTGGATATATTGATGGATGCTATGGAAAACCATCACTAGGTGATTGAAACACTATGACCTAATGAAGACCAAGAGTTTAACTCAAACTTAGAGGGCTAGATTAGGTATGAGGAATTGATCTTCTTGGGTAGGTCATTTGAGCCTAAGCCCTCTACTTGTAGAAGGAGTGCCTTGAGTCATTGAGAACTATGAAACATGAATGGCTTTGATAAATGTTTCTATAGTCAGTCTTATAGATAAGACTACTATAATTTATCATCTATTAAACCAAATATCTGATTTAAATTGTTGAAAAGAGATCAAATGCTAAATCTACAAGACTAACATGCCACTTTTTAAGATGAATGGTTGTAAGTGGAGTAATAATTTCTCCAAGGGCTTAGGTTTCTCATGGTTGAGCAAGGTTGTACCAAGGCAAGCCTACCTTTGGGAGAAGTGATCATAAACCTTGGTAAAGGTAATGTTAAGATATTACATGTATCCAATTGTTTTGTTACAACTATATATATATTGGTTTGATTGACTTAATTATGATATGTTGAGATATGAAACATAAATATACTTATAAGGCATTGATATATTCTATATAGATTGAAAAAAATGTCAATGGGTTTCTCATTTCTTATTTTTTCTAGTTTTAATATAACTTGTTAACAAACTGAGATTTTTATATAGTTATAATTAATTGATAGTTAGGTAAAGAAATTGTAAGTTTTTACTTGGCTTATGTGTTGGAAACATGATTGTTTGTAGCAATGCAAAAATTTTATGTAATATGTCTAAGGCTTAGGGAACACTATTTTGTCACAACGTAGTGGACTTAGAAACAAAGATTGGGTAGGTATTTTTGGTTTAAAAATATTATGTGGTTGGTTGACTTTAATTGTTATGTAACTTGAAATTGAATAAGTATTATGTATCATAATTCTAAGTTGCTAAAACATATATGTATTTTAGATGTATTAAGGAATTATTTTACTATGAACCTTTGGCCTCCTTCGAGTTGACTGAATAAGCCTATGGTTTCGTCACTCGAAGAGTCTAGAAGCTATTAAGTGTGTATGTTTTGATCCCATGGTGATGTTTATTTTCATCATGAATATGTTTCAATTATAAAAAGATGTATTGATGATCATGGATATGTTTTATGTCCATGAGGATGTTTAAATGATCTTGGGTTAAGTTTTAGCATCCATGAATACATTCGTTATGATTGGATTCATTTTACTTCTATGAGGATGTCTTTTGTGAATTTCAACTAAATTTAATGGTTGTGGGAATTTATAATTACCATGATGATAATATGATATTCACTTGGAACCTTGACTAAGTTAACATTTTCCTATGATTATGTTGCATTGAAGCAAGCATTGCTAGTCAATCTTTGACTTGTTGAAATAAGTCATTTAGAAAGATAGTGATAAAAGTTTGTTTTTGAAATCCATAAACCATGATTGCTGATCATTAATAGATTGCATTGTATAAACATCTTATTATGTTGAGGTATAATATCCTTGGGAGGTCAAAGGATTTAATTCAAGCCTGGATGGCCTAGTGGGGAGAATGTGACTTTGTTTGTTTGGGCAAGTGAGAAAGTTTTGGGGATATCCCATTATTAAGAAGTATGTGAGCCATCTAATCTATGAGGCACAAATATTATTGATAACTTCCAAAGACTCATGGATATGAATTTATGGGATTTGTTGGAACACACCTTCCTTAAAAGGTGTTGATGAACTTGAGATCCTTGAAAATTGAGAATGATGTTATATGATGGATATGTTATGTCATCTAGGATTCTATTTGGACATTGGGTAGACTGATGAGAACCATGGACCCTGGTGCTTCACTTATTAGTGTGTTTAATTCATGTGGTGTGAAAATACCTTGGCATAAATTATCAAACCTTTGGATCAAATTTTGTGACATAGTATTGGGGTTCCTTTAATGCATGTAAAACTATTGTGTGTTATGTAAATATTCTATATTTTATTGATTATATTAAACCATGTAAACTTGTAACTTCTCTATTTTGTGTGAATGTAGTTAAATTGTGAACTTCTATAATTGCACCCTGATATCAACATTGTTAGATATAACATTTGATGATGTAATCATGGGACATGTTAACATAATTATAAACCCCTTTGTGATGAGGTTTGCATTTTTAGAATATGCATATATTAACAAAAATCTATTAGGATATAGTGAATGTATTATCTGGTGTGATCCTACATCACCACTACAGTAATTAACTTTGATGCAACTATGAGGTTAGGCTAAAGAAAATAATATATCCATAATGATTAGACCATGTAAAAGATAAGAAGTGGAGTCTCACATAGCTTGAAAACCCACGTTTACCCTTTACATGAAGTAGCCACTTGATTCATTTGGGTTGAGAACCTTGAGTGCCACAAGTTGGCCATATGATATTCATGCATAATGGTCTCTTTATGGATTGAGTACTCTTGTAACCACTTTTTGGATGTTGTAGTAAATAAAACCTTGTAAAATTTATTAATGTATCCTTATGAAGCACTAATTGGTCTTAAAACTTGGAATTTTATGTAAAATCAACAAGACTGAACTTGTTGAAATACAAACACGTATTGGATTATAAAAATCAATCATGCCAAGAATGAGGTAATAGTTAAATTACCTAAAAATAATCTTCTAGAATCAATATTATGATTTAAAGGCATGCATCAAATGGTAAGTGTAACCATGTTCTGAATAAGGTATCATTAGTGTATACCTAAAATTAATATTTTGAAATGAATATTTCTAATTTGATTAAAATATGACTAGAACGTATGATGATTATATGCTTGTAAGGAGCAATGCAAAGTCCTGATTAGGTAGATTTTTAAATTTTATGTACTTTCTAATGTTTCCAAGAAGTAAGTGTAGTAAGATGGTTGGATTGTAATCCCTAAAACCATCTCGTGAGCTCATAAATTATGGAGAGCATGCTGAAAACCTTAGGTTACATGTGAAATAAAATTAACCCACAAATGTTGAATGGTGAAAGAAAAGTAACCATAGAATAATGGATTTATATTTTTGTTAACATTCTATGATGAATTTTTCCAAGAGGATGTGTAAGCATAAAATATTTTATGGAAACCATAGTAGTGTGGTTATTGTTATTGGTTTCATTCTAGAACAAAAGATTTAAGTTGTGTGAAAAGAATACTTTAAGGTGGTAGATATATAACATATTTGTATAAATGTTTTATTCTATAGCATTTTATGAAAATGATATAAAGTTATGAGCTATATACATCTTTAAAATGTTGTGGGAAGACAACATTTTGAATTCAATATTTTTTTGAAAATCTATTTGGATTGGATTTTTTGCAATTGTTGTTATAAAGTTACAGATTTCTATGATAATATTGTCTCATAATAAGAAGTATTTGGATAAAAACTATTTTATTATCAAAAGTTTGATCATGAATTTGTGACTAAGATGAAAAATTCTAAATACTATTATCTTGTATGAGCTAATATTGTCAAAATTTATGACTTGAAGAGTATTGAAAACTCTTTTGTTGATAAACATTGAATTATAGTTGGTGAAATCAACCTAGAATGCACACTTTTACAAGAAATATTTGATTTTATAGATGTATATATGGTTGGAAACTAGGTAAAAATATAGTATTATTATATTAAAATAACATATTATCACTAAATCTTACTAAGGTAAGGGAAGGTTTAAGCTAGATAACTTGTTACAAAAAGTTCTAATATTTTTTTGAGTAAAACAATAGCCTTTTGAGGCACAAAAAAATTATATGTATCTACGTTTATATATTATAGCATATTATGACTTTAAGGTGTGTACAATACCTCATTTTTCTCATCTTATCCTTATAAAAGGAAACCAAGATGAAAAGATGATTTTCTAGTTTGGTTAGATGATGGACATGGGTGTCCTAAGGATGTATATATTCATGATAAAAAATATATAAATCTATTTTTAATGCCAAAATATAAGTATAATATAATATCCCTTATTTTTTTTTTATGGACTATGCAAGTACATAGTAGGCATGACTTTTATTTTTATAATAATTGTTAAAATTTATCAATTTAGTTACTTCAATTTTAAAGCTTATCCATTGGTTTCCTATAGTATGTAAACATTTTATGAATAGAGTGTTAAAGCCTCTTTTCAATGTAGGACAATTCATGATTGTTATTTAGTCACTGGGATGGCTCCTCTTTATGGAGTGGAGGAGGTCATAGCCTTGCCAGTTGGTGCATCCATATGACTATTAGATGAAATACACTAACACATTTTACTAGATTTGGATGGAATTTGACTAATTATTATAGATACAAATCTATATATATATATATATATATATATATATATATATATATATATATTGTATCAATAATAATTAGTCAAATTCCATCTAAATCTAGTAAAATATGTTAGTGTATTTCAACTAATAGTCATATATATATATATATATATGGCTAAGTGGTCATTATATATTTATACATATATATGGGTTTACACTCTAGTTGGGTCCATGGAGTTGTTAGCATCGATAATATGATTTTATAATTATTTATATGGACCATAAGCTTGTATTGGTTAATTATAAAAGTGTATAAGATTTTTGATGTTTTGGCATCTATAAACAAAGGACATTTTGATTGTTCTAAATTCTTAATGCATTGGCCATTTGTAAAAATTTATAAGCTTTGGATATGTTTGGGCAAGTGTAAATTAAATGAATTTTCAAATTGTTTTGAAGTCTTAGTGAATGGTAGTACTAATCTTGGACTGTGACAAAAATGGCAGAAAGAGAGAAGGAAGGCACACGGGGGAAGGAGGGTGTGAAGGGGGGAAGTGTAGGTCACAGCTATAGGGTGGCATTGGGAGTGTAGTAGTTGGCCCAGGGAGTGCAGTAGTCAGCTTAGGGAGTGCGGCAGTCGGCCCAAAGCCTGAAGAGTGCTAGAATGGTTTTCCCCCCACTATTTTCAGGTCCATGTGATACTAAAGAACCAACTAGCATGAGACTTCCCAAAGTCAATGGATGCCTAGAAAGATGCAAGGAGAGGCCCAAATTGGTCATACCTATGGACATGATTGTTGAGGATATCGAATATTATACAAATCATTCTCTTTATTGCAAGTTTTTGGGGCTTAGGACTTCATTCCAATTCTTGGAAGCATGGGCTCAGAGGACATGGGCTCTAGAAGGAGAAATGGATATCACAATGTTAGCCAATAGTTATTTTATGGTCACTTTTACCTACTTGACTGACTGTAATAGAGTCTTTGCTAGAGGTCCATACTTTCACAATCAGGTGGGGATATTTATCAAGCTGTGGTATGCTAGTTTTATACCTTCAAAGGAATTTCAAAACTATGTTTTGGTGTGGGTGCAGCTGCCTCACTTTCTAGTGGAATGCTATTGTGAAGATACCCTACAATTGCTTGAATCCCTCTTGGGAAGGCCAATCGGTTCATCAATGTCAATCCTTGGGAAAAAGGTAATGACTTATGCCCACATTTGTGTTGAAATTGATCTTAGTAATCTAATACCTGATGCTATTGAAGTGAGTGTGGGACCCTTTTCTTGGGTACAACAATTGGATTATGAAACTCTTCCCTTTTGCTATTATCTTTGCCATGCTTATAGTCACTTGTAATGATGGTGTCCCAAATCTAAAACCTTTAAATCTCAGCCTACTCAACCTACTCATAATCCACTTAGAACTGACAAAGGGAAGGGCCCGATTGTAGGTGAGGTGCCAAAAATTGATGGTTTTATCCTAGTTAAAGGGCAATATATAAGCAGGGGTCAAAAATGGTCTTTGAAGGAAAGACAGGCAAATGACTCACTTAATAGATTTGAAATTCTAGATGACCTTAACCAATAGGAGGTGAATCTAGGGTTTTGGATCAGTAGATTGAGGTCCCAGTCTAGGAGAACAATGTTTCAATCGATTTAACTGAATCACAGGATGTTGGGGATGGGCACATGGATATGGACCAATAGATGTTGATATCGAATATTTTGACTTCCTTAGCTGTTCCCTCTAAAGAAGATGGGAATTTATCTTTAATAGGGAAATTTTGAGAATTAGGAGCAGCAAGGAGTAGTAAATCTTCTCCTCACTTGGGACTTTTGTAAAAATACCTTAAGAAGGGTGGGGGGGAGAAATAGATCAAGCTTGGTAGGAAAAAAGACTTGGAAAAGATGAAACTAATGGGAGAGACTTTGGTCGAGTCAGGGTTAGTGAAGACTCTGGATGCTCACTTTCTAAATCCTTTGAAATGATTGTACTATCTTGGAATGTAAGGGGTTTGAACAACAACCCTAGACAAAATAATGTTCACAACTTGATTAGAAGTCAAATACCTGATGTCCTTTTTTTGCAGGAGACTAAGATTTTAGTAGATGCTATGTCCAGATTAGCACCTAAGTTGTGGAGACAAGGGGACTATTAATGCATTAGGGCTACCAGATCTTTAGGAGGATTAGGTTACCTTTGGAATCCCTGCAAGATCAGCCTCATAAGATGGTTATCCTCTAATTTTTCCTTGACTATGATGGCTTCTAGCTTTGAGATGGGGGAAGTCATTCTTCTATCCAATGTCTATGCCCCTACTGACTAGCAGGGTAAACAATCCCTATGAGGCCACATTAGTTTTGTCTACAGCTTAGCTCCCCTCCAACCTTGGATTATGGCTGGAGAATTTAACACTATCTTAGATTTGACTAAAAAATGTGGTGGTATGACAAAGCTTGACCCCTTTGCTTTGCTTATGAGAAATTACATTGAAGTTTTGAATTTAGTTGACATTTGGCCCAATAATGGATAGTTTACTTGGAACAATTGGAGGACTAGCCAACATTGCATTGCTGAGAGACTGGATCATTTTATGGTTTTTGGCTACTGGGTTGGGGGTATGTGGTCTACAGGGTCTAAAATCTTAGATTGGAGAGGATCAGATCATTGGCCTACTAAGCTGTATAGTGTTTCAAAGTACTAGCCTCACTCTCCTTCCTTCAGATTCTAACTCATGCAGCTATGAGATCAGTCATTGTTCAAATGTGTGGCCAACTGGTGAAGGTGGGGTAGGCTTGCCCATGGTACGATGATGTATATTTTTGCTAAATCACTATAGTTTGTGAAGTATAAGCTTAAATAGTGGAATCATCAAGGCTTTGGGAATATTTTTCATGCTAAGGCTAATGCGTAGGCTAAGCTTGATGGTATCATGAGAATAATTAGGGAGGAAGGATTGACTCAAATCTTACTTCAAGATGAAGCTCAAGCTGTGAAAGACTTGGAGGAATGCAAGCTATAGGAGGAAGTGTTTTGGAAGCAAAAAGCTCAGATAGAATGGCTTCAAGAAGGTGACAAAAATACTTCTTTTTTCTTTCAATCATCCAAAGCTAGGAGGCATGACAACTCTATCTCGGTCCTGGTCAACAAAAGAGGTGAGTAGCTTAATTCCTTTCCTGCAATGTCAGAGGAGGTGGTGCAGTATTTCTCTACTCTTTTTAGGGAAGATGCAAATGAGGAATTACCAAAAGAAGCATAGGTTCTCTACTACATTTTGCCACTGGTGACACATGAAATGAATGAGAATTTAATGAAGGATATCACACGTGGGGAGCTTGAGGTGACTATTTCCCAGATGAAAAAGGGGAAAGCGGCTAGTTCTGATAGCTTCTTAACTAAATTCTATTAATAGTTTTGGGATATTATCAAATTAGATCTTTTAGCTATTGTTCAAGAATCCCAGTGGAATAATTATATGCTTAAGGCTTCAAATGTGACTTATCTTTCCCTCATACCAAAATGTGAAGGAGTTGATAGGTTAAGCCAATTTCACCTTATATCTCTTTGTAATGTTGTTTATAAAATCATATCTAAAATCATTATAGAAAGGTTAAAAATTGGGCTCAGTGATGTGATTTTTGAAGAACAAAGTGGTTTTGTGGAAGACAGGCAAATTCTTGATAGTATTGTCATAGCGAATGAGTCCATTCACTCCATGGCCAGCTCTAAGGATAAGACAATGTTTATTAAGCTGGATATGGCCAAGGATTTTGATAGGGTTAGATGGTCATTCCTATGGAAGGTTCTCAAATCTTTTGGTTTTGTAGATGAATGGACCCAATGGGTCATGAGTTGCATTTCCTTGGTTTCCTTTTTGATGCTTATCAATGGGGAACATACAGAGTTATTTGGTGCCTCTAGGGGGCTATGACAAGGAGATCCCTTGTCTCTGTATCTCTTTCTTCTACTTGCTAAAGGCTTGGGGAGGATGATCAAAAGGAATAGAGAGGATGGGCATATTCAAGGCTGGTGATGGGGGGGTGAACTGTTGGCGTAGTCTCACTTGCAATTTGCTGATGACACTATTCTAATGGGCATGGCAACAATGAGTGAATTTGCCAATTTACGTAGGTTGTTGGATGTTTATCTAATGGCCTCAAGATAAAAGATCAATGAAGATAAGTCATCCATCTTGTTCTTTAATACACCAACTCACATATAGTAGTGAATTCCTTGAACTATGCATTTCTAGATTGGGACTCTCCCCTTGATTTATCTAGGTATTCCTATTACAGCTGGCTATATACACAAAGAATCCTGGTAGAATATTTTGGATAAATTTTGGGTGAAGGTGAATCATTGGACTCACAAGTGGCTTTATTTTGTGGGCTATGTTCAATTAATTCAATTTGTGGTGCAGGCTTTGCCCATTTACAAATGTATGCTTCAGGTTGCCCCAGTGGGAATTGTTAAGGAATTTGACACAGTTATTAGGCAATTTTTATGGGCTGGTACTTTGATGACCTCAAAATGGAGCTTAGTTAGATGGGAGATAGTCTGTAGCCCTAAACAACATGGGGGGCTTAGCTTAAGGTAGATAGACTTAAATGGATTTGCTTTAGTGGTTAAGCTTTATTGGCGCTAGTGCAATGAACAAGACAAGGCTTGAGCCAAAATTCTCTCTCAGAAGTACTATTCAAGAGCCACTCAGAGTGATATTCCTCATTATCCACTCATTGGGAAAGGCTCAGTGATATGGAGGACTCTCAGAAAAGGGGCTGCTCTTATTAAGGAAGGCTTATTCTAGATTTGTAAGAGGGGATCCAAGGCTCTCTTTGGGATTGATTCTTGGGATGGTAACCCTCCCATTATTTCTTAGTTCCCTAATCTGTCGAACCTTTGGTAGAGATATCTTGATGATGGTTGGTCTCAGGTGAGTGACTTTAAATCAAACATTTCCTGCAGATAGCTGGAGGTGGCAAAATGGAAAGTGCATGAGGTTTGGTCGATTGTTGGAATGTAGGAGGAGCGTGATGAGATACTAAACCTCCTTTCTAGACATTGATGTATCTCCCTCTAGGAGGAAGATGAGCTTGCTTGGTCTCCCAATCCTAAAGAAAATTACATAGTTGCTTGTGGATATCAGGCTTTATTATCTTAGAGATTGGGTAGGGGAGAAATGTAATGGTAGAGACAGGTCTGAAATAAATTCTCATGGCCAAAATGCAACTACTTTGTTTAGTTGTTGGCTTGGAACAGATGCTTGACCTGGGACAATCTCTAGAAAAGAGGCTTCCAAGGCCCATCCATTTGTGTTATGTGCAGAGCAGCTGAGGAAGATTCTGCTCACCTATTTTTTATTACTCCTTTGGTTTGTAACTCTGGCATCATTGGTGGGACGTATGGTAGCACCCCTATCTCCATGTTTCATCCTTGGTCAATTTTTGGAGTGGCATGGGAGAACCCCCCTCAAGTATGGCTTTTCTATAGAATGTTTGGTTAGGGGGGCCTATCTTTTTGCTGTGGTAGCTCTGGTTGGAGAGAAATAGGTGGATATTCTAGAATGAGAGGATTATGGTGCAATAAGTATGGCAAAAAGTCATAGGGATGATTCTGGAGACTGTGCAAGCCAAGAATGAGGTTTGTCTCCCTTTATCCAAACATGACACTGAGGTGGTGGCACACCTAAGATTCTAGCAATTTGCTAAGTAATTCAGCTTGTGTCTGAAGAGGTCGATAGGGCAAAGAGAAGATTCATAGGGATGGTCAGTGGCAGTGCCCTCCCAATGGGTTTCTCAAGATCAATACAGACAACTCTTCTAGGGGCAATCACAGCCTTATAGGTACTAGTGAGATAGGCAGAGACTCTGAAGGTATGGTGATTTTTCTCTTTGCAGTCCATGAGGGGATGCAAACTAACAACATGATGGAAGGCTAGGCTATTCTCTATGCTCTTGAGAAGGCTCAGGTGTTGGATTGGCATAAGATCATTTGCCAATCAGATTCTTAAGTCGTGATCAACCTGCTTGTTAAGAGGAAATTGCAAGATGTCAATTGGCAATTGGCTAGGATTGTGCAGCAAATTTTGAGGATTAGCTTATTCATGGATACAATTAGGTTTGTTCATATTCCCCATGAATGGAATAGAGTAGTGGATTTTTAGGCAAAATGGGCGTCTGAGCATTTAGATGGTGGTAATTCTAAGGATTGGGAGTCTCTCTTCTTGGAGCTTCGTTTTAATCTGGAACGTATTTTGGATTAAGATAGGAAGGCTCATATCAACATATAGGTGAGTTCATCCCTAGTTTTTTTGTGCTTGTTTTTTTCCTTTGGGGATTTCGATCCCCCGTTCTTCTTGTAATGCTCTTTTCCTTTTATTAATATATTTTTACCCTTTTTATTAAAAAAAAAAGTCTTAGTGAATGGTGGTAAAGAGGATTAATGCCTAGGCTATAGCTTCATTGTGGTATAAAGTCTTGACCATGATGGGTCATAGGCTTGTTTGGCATTGGATTTTAGCATTTAAATAAAACATTTGATTTTAGGGTTTGTTTGGATAGTGCTTAGCTAACTATCTTTTAGGTCATTAACTTAGATGTGAAAAAGGAGAAGGGTGTGTGTGTGTGTGTGTGTGTGTGTGTGTGTGTGTGTGTGTGTGTGTGTGTGTGTGTGTCTATATATATATATGGCTAAGTGGTTAGTATATATTTATACATATATGTGTTTGTATACTTTATTTGGGCCCATGGAGTTGTTAGCATCGATAATATGATCTTATAATTATCACTATGAACCATAATCTTGTATTAGCTAATTATAAAAGTATATAAGATTTTTAATGTTTTGGCATCTATAAATAAAGGACATTTTGATTGTTCTAAATTCTTAATGCATTGGCCACTTGTAAAAGCATATAAGATTTGGAGATGCTTGGGCATGTGTAAATTAAAGTAATTATCAAATTATTTTGATATCTTAGTTCATGGTGGTAAAAAGTATTAATGCCTATGATACAAACTCATTGTGGTAGAAAGTCTTGACAATGGTGGGTCATGAGCTTGTTTGGCATTAGATTTTACTATTGATAAAAAAACATTTGATTTTAGGGTTTATTTGGATAATAGTTGGCCAACTATCATTTGGGACATTGAATTTAATGGGTGAAAGAAGAGTGAGTAGAGTATGGATAAAATGGTGTTTATAGGCATACATTTTGGCCACCACCATGATGAGAGGTGAGAGAAAAGATGAATAATAAATAGGAATAAAGAAAGGAAAGAATAGAATGAGTGATGTCTAATATCAGTGTAGGTGTTGGATCATGAGTGATAAGAAGGAAATATAAAACTATGAGTGCTAGGTCGATGGCAGAAGGAGAAGGTCGATGTAAGGGGAATAGGCATTTTTGATATTGATGAGGTTCCATGGTGAAGAAACAAGATAAAACCAAGATCACATTAAAAATAATAGGTATTTGTTTTTATTTACCTCTCTAGTTTAATTTATAAAATTTAAATCCTATAATAATGATTTGAATTTTTGTTTATAACCCTTTTGGGTGTATTCTCATGTGGCCATATTTGGTTACACCTGCACATGACTATACATGACATGGGCAACAGTAAGATATATTTATGAATTTTTGTGCGAAATTTCTTGTTATTGTGTTGTAATGGAAATAAATTAAGGTATAACCTAGGACCCTATTTTATTTTCATGAATGGAATTGACTATTTGATTTTGGTTTTGATTAGATCATAGTGTTTGTTTAGTATTTGGTTAAAATACATTGAACCTATATGATTTTGAGAATCATCTTAATTACTAAAAAACTCATGTTGAGTGTTTTGATATGCATTTGTATGTAGTTTTTTTATTTATTCTATAAATTGGGTCAAATTTACCTAGATTAGACAATGCCTTCTTGGAACATAAGTTGTTATGCTTAATTGAAAATTTATTACCTTGATTTTATAGAAAGTATGGGTTACTAGTTGATAGAATATTTTGTGTGTTAAAATTATTTAGATTGAAAAAAAATTAATTTTGTGGAATTTAACCATGTACAACCTGAAACATGTATGTTGACATGAATTATTTTATTGATTGATAAATTAAATTAGTTGTTGTATGCTTACATTACTGATTGGGATACTAGGATGTGGGAAATGTACTTGCTTAGTTTAGTCAGCTGCTTATGAAATCTTGACGATAATTGATCTTTAAAATAAAAGGAAAGAGTTTATATTTATATATTATTTGAAAAATGATTTATTAAACCTCAAAATCAAGATAAAACCCCATGTTTTCTCTTGGAAAGAGTGTTAGGCTGTTATATTTAGAACAATAGATGTGGATGTATTCTCAAAATTATTTTGAAAACAAAATCTAAAAAAAATGATTTTTATCACCCTATTTTGGAAGATAAATATGATCTATTTGTTTCTTATTTGCCTATGACATTTGATCATTATTTCTTAATGAATGTTAGTGGAAATAAATAAACCATTTCTTTGATTGATTTATTGGTTATCTGAAAAGTTTACTATTACCTTTTTGTTCATAAACGTAACTTGTTAAGTGAGAATAAGTTGATTTTTATTATACTATGAGCTTACTATTATGAGATATTATTCTTATCAAACAAGATTTTATATGTTTGTAATACATTTGTTTGTAAGACATACCTAGTTTCTACATGCATTTGACTATTTTATTTTGGCTTCGATATTTGCACTTATTACAGAGAAACCAAATTGATTGAAAGTAATAGAATAGTTGTGATTAGATGAGAGTTTTAATGCTTTTAGATATTGCATACCATTATATGTTTTTCATGTTCAATGTTGATGTTATATTATAGGATATATTTGGGTATACATTACTATGCTCATTTTTGGGTTTTATACACTAGTTTCATTGACGATTTACCCTTTTGAAAAAGAAAATGTTACTAAAATAATAAATTATGAGGATAACTAAATATCTTTAATGTGAAATTAAATTATTTTGAATTGTCTACTTTTTTTAGACTTGATTTATTAAAATAGAACTTAACTTTTAGAATATTGACAAGATGGGAATTCACATTGCCATCATTTTGATAACACATTTGTTTCAACCTTTCCAATGCAAGGGATTATGGTATAGTTAGATTTTCCTTTTGTGAATTGATTATCTGATCATCTTTATCCATTTCTCAAGTGTTGTGTTCACTAATGATAAACCAAGATGTAATTGGAGTTGATTAAGATAAATTTGTCAATTTTAGTTATATTACGTTAATGTTTAAATTTAAAAAATGTATTATAGGTTGTCATATTTATAAACTTAATATCTATATGGTAGTAAATTTTTTTTATTTGTGCATATAGCCACTAGATGGTACATATGATATAACTACCAATCAATAGAATATTATTTAAATTACTTCTATCAATCTCAATCCATTATCATTAAGACTTGGAGTTGTGGACTTCTGTATGCATAAAATATTTATGCATGTCTTATAGTATCCATATTGTACTTATAATAGATAATTTATTATCACTCTTTTATTTATGCAAACCTAAATGAAACCTCCTTGATTTAAAGGAAGGATATTCTGGTTAGCTGTAATTAAATTTTAATTAACTAATGGTTGTAGTTTGATTTTGATACATTTGTTATATGTTTTGATGATAACTATAATTATCTTGCATGAATTTATGTATGTACTTACAAATGCCTTTATCCATGATTACATCTTACATAATGTACTTGATATGCTATAAACTTGACAAATTTTTCTAACACATTAGATCTATGAGCTATTATGGTATGTTTATGCTAGTTACTTATGCCTTACTTTATGCACTTCCTTGAGTGTCTTACCTTGATACTGTATTCCTTGTTTGATCATTTGAATATACTAATTTTCTTGTGACCCCCATTCTTATGTATGTTTTATTTATGCAAACATGAATGAAACCTCCTTGATTTAAAGGAAGGATATTCTGGTTAGCTGTAATTAAATTTTAATTAACTAATGGCTGTAGATATATATATGTATTAATTTTACTCTACTAACATCAGGTTATTAATTCATGTTTGGAAATTTGTTATGGTGCCCTCCTTCCTATTGCTACTAGTTATAAGGTGCATGAGATATTATTTTATATATGTATTAATGATCTTAATGTTGTGAATGCTTATTACTTAAGCAATCAAGTATAGACGGTTGATTTTATGTGTGTGTGTCTGTGCCTATATATATATATATATATATATATATATATATATATATATATATATATATATATATATATATATATATATATATATATATATATATATAAGTGTAGGCTATGCCAAGATATTCTAACAAGTGCTAGAAATGTTATTATAGATGCATTATTTTATGATATTGTGGGAAACTTGTTATCAAGATAATATTATAACTATTTATTTTTGTATATTTATTTTAGATCAGACTCAAACAGATGTTATTACCATTCACTACCAATCCTTATTATTAATGAATGGTAATCCAATCATATTTTGTTTGGCATCTCATACATGGATGTTTTTTGGCAATTAGTAAATTCATAAATTAATTATTATTGACTTGTGAATGTATTAAATCAACCAAGGTCAAGTGGTTGTTAACAATACTTTTAGGTTCAATCTTTAAAGTTTAATGTGTTATCCATTTTTGACAAATTTCTATCTTTGGATGTATGGTTGGCCATGTGAAATCAACATACGAAGAGGTAGATAGATGTTCATAAGTGTATCCCATAGTTGGCATAATTCATGATGTTCCAATTAGCCTAATGGATGAATTTGTCATTTTATAAGTTATTTTTATTAATGGTTGAATATTATACTTATTCTTAATTTAATAAGTTGAAAAGAACCATTACTGAAAGGACCATATGCTCATGGATTAATTTATATAATCCTTACCTGGTAGAACTATTATTTGTGGCTCATTATTATAATTGATATTCATTTTATATTGGGCAATAGCCCCAAATAGATTTGTTTTTTCTTGTATAATGGGAATGTTAATTATGGAATGTTAACATGTGTATTATTGCATGGTGAACATGGATAATCCATGTTGGGAATTAGGAATTTGATTATCTAATTCTCATTATAATTGTTATATATATGTGTAACTATATGTGATATAGTGGCAATCACCAATCGAAAGAATATGGATGCAATGACCCCGATGACTATGGATCATGATACAATGACATAATGGGGTATAACTAGAATTAGTCTTCACTTGTGCAATCATAAAGGTTATATGTTTTATAGTTTTTTGTCACAACACTTTCGTAGTGATTCAATGATAACTACTTGATGATCTAAAAATATTGGAAGGCTTACATAAGTAAAAGCTTGGTATGATTATACCTTGGTTTCTCTTTTAATATTTGTCATGCTTATTGTGGCACTCCCTTATTATCAAATTTGTATGTTACTAAATGTCTAGTAAGATAATTATATACTATGGTAAATCTTATCTTTTTGGTATTTAACCTTGTCTACTAGACTAAACTAGACACTAACTATGACATTAAGGTTACTCGAGGCATGAATTAAACCTTATAGCCTCATGAGTTTCCAAGTCATAACCGTATAGGGTAATTAGATACTCAAATTGGGATGAGGGACTCTAGGTGGTTTGATGGGGAAAATAAGTACCTTATATGAGGTTTGAAGGTTGTTAGTGTGGCCCTACGCATTTATAACCTTTGAACAGTATATCATCTTTTAAGAAACCTTTTCTCAATAGAATCTTATAGCAGTGTTTATACTTATGTAAGTGTCTATATGACCCAATCCATTTATGGGTTGTCTACTCACCTTGTGTAGACTTGTGATGATGTGTCATGCATTATAAAGTTGTGTATGTGGATATACACTCAATTATATTGCATACTCTATTAGCAATTACCAAATTTTAGGGGGTTGTTTCATTAATGCAAAAAACCTATACACAGTCTAATTAACTGATGCTATGAATTTCATCTAGATAATTGTGTATGGAATGGATATTCATGTTGGGAAGCTTAAATGAGATGATAACATGGTCAAAATATCAAACTATCCATTGCATGCACTAAACTCTATCAACTCCCAAAAAAATTTCAAAATTAAAATTGTGACATGTATCATAGAGTCTCCTCTTGATATCATACAATATAACACATGTGAAAAGGTTTTTAATACCTATAAAAACCCCTAAAATACTCACCATGATTCAATGAACTTTAGACTGCATTAAAATGGTGTAAAATATGTGCCTTTGGGGTTAACTAGCTATTTTCCAATGGCTATCTTGTTAGCAATCGTTCACACATCTCATCTCCTGAAATACTAAAATATTATCATAAATTTTAATCCTGTGAGGTTTTCCACCTATGCCTAGGATTATTTGATCCAACTCCTCTGTATATTCATTAAACAAGTAAAAAACTTCTGTCCTTACATAGCTTGTGAAGAGCTCGACTGGGTTCTTGACTATTTATATACATTAGTTGACCTATAAAAACATATGTAAACTTATTTTACATGTGAAAAAGTTGAAAATACATTTTCACAGACATTTTCATCTGAAGATGGATATTTTTGGTCATATAAGTGACTTCAAATTGCTTCTTTTGCATGATTTTATATCTTTGGACACTAGACTGCAAGTTTCTCTAACCTTGATCATCTTATAACCATTCTTTGACATTATACACATTATAAAATCTCTTTAAATGTTTTTCCTTGAGAATAATATGTATCATTCTTTCAATTTTGGCCTAGAATGACTTAATAAACTTTGGGGTGCATGATAAATGTGGTAAGTGGTTAGTGCATGAATATATGACCTTGAAGACATGAAACAACTTATATTATGACTCATAAAATTTTTAATACCTTGAACATACATGAAAATAATATTAGTTCATGAATGACATTGAAATTATAAAAATACATGAAGGTACCAAACCTTAAACAATGTTAATTAAGGACTTAATTCACCGCTAGAAGACCAATACAAGACCAAAATAACTATATACAATAATGGATATCCCTATTAAAAAATTTAAACCTATATGGGCTGACCATTTTGACCTAGGAGTCAAAATTAGTCAACAATACCTACACTCAATTTAAGGAAGAAAGGATGATATGTTTATATTCTATATTTGGGGCACACCCACACCATTTACCATTTATGTCCACAACTCTAGTCTATCTACAAGAAAATTAAAATGCTAAAATGTAGTCAATTTCCTTGCAAGATAGTTTGAACATTGTGATATGAAATTTTAAAAAAATGAGCATAGAAACTAATATAATGTTGCACTATGAAGCATGCTACCACTCTTAGATAACTATACCCAAAAACAAAATCTACTAAGGTACAATTTTTTTTAGATTGAGTTATAAAACCTAAATTATACTTCTTAATCAAGGAAAAATATATCTAAGGGTTTAGTTTCCATATTTATTCTATCTATAAAAATATTTAGATATATGCCCACATTTTGAGGCAATAGATTGGTACTTACTCCTTAAAATCACACATCTCTAATTAAATATTCAAGAACATTATGTGTTACTATGTAATATAGTTTAATCTATTAGAACCATTAAAAAATCATTCTAAAAATATGTAACCATAAACAAATATAAGTATGTAATGCTCAACAATGATATAGAACTTAAGGGCATATGGGGACATGAAAGTCATGGATAAAATTGTAATATCTCCATGTGAAACCATATACTATAGATATTAATGTGAATATGTTTATAATTATGTGTAACCTCATATAAGGATAATATACTAGGGGTAAAACTGCATGCCCCAATGTAGTAATATGACCAAAAAAGGAAAAATATGGAAATTCATGTAGGATATGTGATAACTTCCTTTAAATAGATGTATTTAGAATAATGTGATGTCTTGATAGATAAAAAATGAAATAAAATAAGACAAGTGGGTTTTGATAGTATTTTTATAAAGATAATAGAAATACTAAATATCATAGATCAAGATACATAGGTATGATGCCACTAGAGACGATATAGATATATAAATATTAGGTGAACATCATATGGATGATATGTCCCCAATGGCAAATTAGATTTAAATAATAATTAACAAAGCTTTAATGGGTGATATATGTCACAAATGGTGGTGAGTATTATATGTGTTATGAAGAGTATTATGGTGTCCCCCACAACATAAAATATAAGAAGCAAAAATGTCATAAGGAATGTGTTGCTATGATGCTCTGAAAGGAAATATATGTGTCTTTTATATATTTACACACACACACACAGATATATATATATATATATATATATATATATATATATATATATATATATATATATATATATATATATATATATATATGATTTAAAATATAGTTAAAAATAGAATAACATGACATATTCCTCCTTCATTGGTGAAAATTTATATATGCACCTTGCATGTGGGTAATTTTTCAATATATGGTTCAATAAGCCTTGTAAGTACACTTTTTTAATTCAAGTTTTTAATTTTACACACATATGCACATCAAAGTGGGGCATTATTTATACACCTAATTTGGGTAAAAAATTAGTTATTTTCAATTGTATTAGTATCTCTATTTTCATATGAATCATTTATTCATATTGGCCTGCCTCTTAGTGGCACATTTCCCCTATGTCAAGTCCAATTTTTTGTTCCATTACAAAAATTTACCCTTATAACATTATTTTTTGTTGATATTGGGTCTATGATAATACATCCAATTAATTCAAATTTCTTAAAGACTTGCATATTGACCATTTTTTTATATCTTAGTCTGACCCTAGATGTCCTCTTAATGGATAGAAACATTATTTTAGGGACTCACAGTCTGCATTCTATGATTGTTGTAATTAACAAGTATTATTAAACCATCAATTAATTGAGGTATCTAATATTGACTAAACATCACAAGATAATTTGATGATCAACTATCCATTGGAATTATTTTTTTTTTCACCAATTTTCAACCAAAAGTATGTATTTTGGTAAGATGTTGGTACTATATGTGCAACACTAATTTTTTTCAATCGTTAAACTTATAAGGTTGTGTATATGGAAACACACTTGCATAAAATTAAATGATAGGGAGGTAATTGATATAAATGTATAAATAATTCTATATTGGAAACTTCCTCACATAGCTCTAGAATTGAAATTTGTGAAGTCATAAATGTATGTGCAAAAAACAAAATAATGTGAATAAATAATGCAACACAATGTAGTTACATATATAGCTAATGGATGA
>JARHVA010004999.1:1240000-1275000 GCA_037957365.1 Torreya grandis
TCAAAATGGTGGTGGTTTGGTTTGATATTATCCCTAGTCATAACAATGATGGATGCCTCTAAGTATACCAAGGTGTTTATAATTAGGGTGACATATATGTGGAATTTGAATACTAGGTTACATGGATAAAAATACTAAAGTGGGACTATATTTCCAGACATGATGTCCATAATTTTTCAAACTAATTGGATGGTCCTGGGATCATTATTCTTCTAACCAATCTTATTTAGGCATAGTTCTTGGACATCCTTGGTGTAAATTAGACATGTTCCATATCTTTAAATAGTTGAATCATGACTCAAAAATTCTTGATATTTCATATAATTTTTTTCATTATGGGAGATAATCAAGGATCACTAGGATAATTTTGAATGCATGAGTTTGAGTCTGTATGGAATAGTGAAATCTAAAGAATAACTCACATGAAGAAGAATCATGGATACACAACAAAGATTTGCATTAATGAACATTCTATATTAATTATCCAAAAGTAAATAGAATGGTTTGTTATATATGTGGAATATGGACATGTCCTCACATCCTCATGAATGTGGAATTATTTTACCCAATGAAGTTTATTACACACCTAAGTGAATCCACAATCAAGGATCAACTGGATAGGATCAAATGCATGAAGGATAAGTCTATATGGAGTAATAAAATCTAAAGATCAACTTACAAGAGGAATAATTCTTATCTTCACAATAAAATGTTGCATTAATGAACATCCTAGATTAATTATTCAAAATTACATAGAAAGGTTCATCATATAAGTTTAAGATACACATGTCATCACCTCCTCATGAATGTCGTATTATTTCCCCAATGACATTTATTACAAACCTTAGTGACATCTAAACAAAATATCTAGACTATGTATGTATAACCACATACATGGAAAAAGCCTACACTAACATCCACACTTTATCATAAATTTGGTGGGTAGTAGAATTAGGTCCCAATAATTAGGCCTAATAAGCTACCCAAGTACATAGAAATCTCTCATAAAGCACATAAAGGGGAAAAATTATATGTAACCCCCTCGCCCACCCCCACCCCCCCCAAAAAAAAAGAAAAAAGAAAAAAAAGAGAGATAAAATAATAAGAGTGGGATAAGAAATCTCACTAGAAGCTACAAATTCCTATACCCACCCTATATCCTATAAAATATGGTAAATGTGTACCCCTAAAAATAAGAGAGAGAAGGCAAGAGAATGTCGCATGAAAAATGTTGTAGTATGTACCTATATAATAAATGATGTCTTTTCCTTTTAAAATAAATATATCCTTAGCTATAAAACTCCTAAATTCCCAGTCAACTGGAATGCATGTATGAATCAAGATGTAAATCTCTAGAAAATGTTCAAATATCTCAAAGATTGTACCCAAATGTACCAAACTCTAATAATGAATCATAGGCCTAACTTTATAAAATGACAATAAGGAATCATAAAATGAAGGAGAAATAATATGAGAGTTTATAAGTACCCTTACTAGATCCAAAGAAGAAGATGTAACTCCAATAGAGCTATCATCAAAGAGAAGACAAATGTCCTCAATTATGTGATCTATATATGAAATGTGAGACTCTAAAAATAAATAAAAGATTTCTAGTAGAAAAGTGTCCCAACAAGTGAATACATAAGATATATGTAATCATATTACAAAGAATCATTGGAATATCTTGAAGGAGTAATTCAAAACTCTATATTAATAACAAGGGAAGGTGTAATCTCAGTACATGTCATGTGACTGGACTACACATCCTTTAAAATGTCCCGTTATGGAGAATCAATGGAAGCTATTGATGAAGTGAAACTAATATCTAAATTAATATGAGGAAGATATATATATATATATATATATATATATATATATATATATATATATATATATATATATATATATATATATATATATATATATAATCCTTTAAAATGTCCCACTGTGGAGAATCAATGGAAGCAATTGATGAAGTGAAACTAATATCTAAATTAATATGAGGAAGATATATATACATAATCCTTTAAAATGTCCCACTGTGGAGAATCAATGGAAGCAATTGATGAAGTGAAACTAATATATAAATTAATATGAGGAAGATATATATATATATATATATATATATACATATATATATATATATATATATATATACATATATATATATATATATACATATATATATATATATATATATATATATATATATATATATATATATATATATATATATATATATATATCAACAAGATCTCTAAAAAGAGTCTGAAATATGGTCCAAAATTTGGAGGAACACTCTATGTTCTCCACCTGGTGTTGTAGATCCCATGAAACATACATCAATAAGTGACCATATATAAAATCACAATAGTTGGCCCAGTCATTTTATTGACTTAGGTTAGTAGGAGAAATAACCTCTCCATATATAAAGGGAATAAGGTTCGGTACTATGACCAAACATTCCATTCACATCTATCATGAAGCATGAAGCATATTTGGTATTTCTATGAATAACAATTGGATTATAATCAACTATCCTCATTTTATATATCCCAAATGGATATAGGTGAGTTAACTTTACCATAAGTAACCATGCATGATCAATGTGATGGACATCACACTTAGCTAAAAATGCATTCAAATTAATAATATTTATAATATTCATTATATTCCCTTGATATGGCATAGGCTGGCACTTTATAATTTATTGCATATACAATCCACACATATACAAAAGTAACACAATTATGTAAAAGAGAATAATAAATACAATCCCCATAAAACCATATAGGTTAAATCTTATAGTGAAAGATAATATCACCAATGTATCGAGCTTGAAAAAACATGCCCTTAAAAAAAAGTAGCACATCAAAAAGAGTAGCAAGCTAGATATTAAGAAAGTTATATTTTTTCTTACTCATAAAAAATAATGATCTCCACTTTCCATAAATTTGAAAAAAAAATTCACTTGAAAAAAACTTAAATAATCTGGTTTAAAAAAAACCTTCACTCAACCTTTCATTAAAAATTTAAGCCCCCTTGGGTTGGATGTGACCAAGGGATTAATTCCATGTGTGAATATCAAGGTAAATTTGGTGAATAAGTTGTGTATTGTATATAACCGTTAGTGTATGTAATCTTATCTAATTTATTTTTTTGGTTAAGTACAACTTGGGAAAAACAATAATGGGATCCATGATGATTTGAAGTATGATTTCCTAGAAGCAACATTGTATTTTATTTTTTTATGTTTATTTGTCATCATTTGTATCCAACATTTTCATTAAACCATGGTTATTTTCCTCTCCATGGCTACTACCATTGGTTGAAGGTTGGATACAACTTATAATTATGTTCTTGTGGTTTCCATGGTTGATGTTGGAATTTATTCTAATTGGCATGAGTTTCATAATTTTATTGTGGCCAAGGTTTGTTTTTGATGTCATTTGTTGTGTTTAATTCCAATGGTTGGATCCATACCAGTTTTGGGGAGGGGAAAATTTAAAATGTGTATTATAAAATGGATTTTTTTATAGCATTCTTATATTTTGATGTCTTTTAAACCAAGGTTTATTTTGATATATGTAGAAGGCATGATCTCCATCTCATCTGGTTGTGTGTATTCCTATTATGTTTGGGTCATTATCCATGATGCTTTATACATTTATGTGGGAGGTGTGGTACTTACAACCCACTTTATTTCTATGGAAATTTTGGTACTTTTTAGTTAAATATTGCTTTGATTCTTCTTATTTTCTATTTGTATTTAATGTATCAAGTTGTGTGGCTAAGTGGATGATGATATCTTACTTCATATATTGCATTAGATTATTGAATTCCATCTTTGGGACACTTTTCAACTCAAATTTAGATAAGGGGATATATAGGGTTAAGGGGTATTAGATTAGATTTTACACAAGGATGGTAAACTAATATAATGATTATGCTAATCAAATAGACAAAATGTATTCTCAATTTATATAACTGAGATTGCTAAAAATTGTAAAGTATATATATTGATAAATATTATAATGAACTAGAATAAAATGACATTTAGTTGGTTTATTATCATTGTGTGTGTCTAATTTGGAACATGCTACAAGTGTACTAGGAGGTTATCTTGAAATAGTATTCATTTTTTGGGAATGCTCTTATGTGGCCTTAGATTCTTGCATCAAATCTAGATAGTTGAGTCGACATAAGTGTTCAAGCTTATCATAGGTGTCTTATATAAAATAATGACTAGATAAATATGTGATCAACTAGAGACCTATAGGTTTTATTTCACCTTTATTATGATGTCTTCAAATCATGTTCACATGCTAACACTCTTTGTCAAATAATCAAAACCTAAATTCTTTGTCATTAGAGTGACCATGGGAAAAATGGGTTACTAAGTGCATGATGCCAAGATACCCTAAGGACCATTTTGTCAATGGGTACTACATGCACAATGAATACTCTTAATAGGGCCTCACACTTATGTATCTCTCTCCTATATGTTAAATTTTATATGTACAAGGATGCAATGTGTGCTAAGCAAAGATATGTAATAACCTATCCTATAACATCAAAACTATGACTCATGAACTTCTCTTCAAATGATTATAACATGTATGAATATTGATCATATCCCTGATATATAAATAGGTATGATTAGTCTAATGAAACAACCTAAAATTTATGTTTTGGAATCATTAGTTTAAAATTATAAATCAGCACTAGGTGCCAGCACCAAACATAATCAGGTGAAATGGGATAACATCAAAGTTCACTTTTGCACAAGGGTTATCCTAATTGGGATGTTTCTAGTTAACAGGGACATGTAATTACAATTAAGTCATTAGTAAATATTTCTATATGGGAGTGTGTCCTTGTAAGGAGTATATAGTGTGGGTTGTATCAGTGTGTATGCACATAATGATAAACTCCAAACTCTATACAATACTAGTTACTCCCATCAACATGACTATTTAGTGGTAATTTAGCCCTACTCAATATCTTAAGAGTGTAATAGGGTCTGTTTGAGATTCAACCAGATAAGTACTCTCTAGTGTCTAACTCATTATTAATATGAGAGGTAAGAACACGAGAAAAAATGTTTATTATATAAATATAAAATCTTGATTCATAAATCATATGATATAAAATATTTACCAAGGTGAACTACATTCATAACCACTTAGATTGGTACATGAAGAAGTCTAATCAACTATTGTGAGATATCCCACTAATTGCCAATGTAGTCTACACTAGACTAGGCAACCCCATAGATATATTCATCAAGATTCCATAAATTGAATCTCAAATTTAGTATCCATAACACCACACACTTGTTTGATGGATCTTATTTTAGATTCAAATGATTACTCTTACAAGGGAGAAAATTCTCATAACATGGTTTTAGCATTATCAAGGAGTTTAACAATTATTGTAGTCCCATACCATACATCCTTATATATATTACAAGCCAATAACCATTAATGGCTCCTTATGACATACAATACTTTATACTCAATTTACCCATAAGATTAACTCAATGTCTCGATGATGGTTTCAGGTTTAATAAAAATGTATTCAACTATATATAATTCCATTCCAACATTTGAGATATCATATTAGCATATTAAATGATTTAATGGAATCAACTCCCTATACCCAAATAAGAGTACATAAATGGTTATAATTGGCTAACTCCAAGTGACTCAAAATATAAATGTTAATGCCCAAACTAGTCAATGCATCCATGGCTCAATAAGGAAGGGCAACATTGTCATCTATATGTTTTAATGAAACTAAAAATAAATTCCAATAGGTAAGAAATTATTCTAATAGAATTGATTTCCACACGTAATTGCTTTATCAATAAATCAATATGGCACAACATTAAAAGATTAAGTGATTAACACACGTTATTTAATCATAGACACCATAAGCATAAGTTTTCAATATTTAGGTAACCATATTAAATGGAAATGAAATTCATAACCATCACATTCTAGCCACATAGTGTTTCTATTGTTTCAATGCATATATATACCATGCAAATCCATATTAAATCAAACCAAAATAATTATAAGTGTTCTTTCTCTAATAAATAAGTATATTTAATGCAAGGAGGGTAGATTAAAGAAATAACCATTATCTTCAACAAATTAATATAGTTGTAGAAATTTTTCCATCTCTTACAAAGTATACCAAGCATCATGATTCTATGGGTATCATGTAAGTACTAAAAGTTTTAAAACCATCAGGTTAAGCTCATTTTAAAGAGATATTAACAACTAAATTATACATAAAAGTGTAATTAATCAGTCCAATAAATGGACCCACTAATAAAATTTCATCCATATGCTGAACTTAACATCTAGGGTTTCCAATGTTTTACCAAAATGGTTTCATCCATAAGGCATATCCATTAATATCAAAGGAGATGAAATAAAGTCAATTGAAGAGCATAGGATAGCTATAGCTACAATCTTATAAAATTTCATTATCCTCTACATTATACATGAAGTAATAAATTTAGCTAATACATGGATTATTTCAAAAACTCAGAAGAGTTTAACAATTTTAATTGTAAACATTCCTAGTTATGATGTTAAGTCCATAATGCCCATTTTTCCTTTTTAAAAGCATAACAAGAAGATAATACTATTTCTCATAAACTCAAAATGAACTTAATAAGTGATATGCTATTATAAATCATAACATAGCCTACACATTCTTACATGTTCTATTAACCTCAAATTATGGTTTTAATAAGAAACTTCATCTTATTGAAGCCAACTCTTCATACTTTTTAAAATAAAGATAAATTCGTTTAAATTAAATAACTTATCAATACTATTAATTTACATTAAAAAACAATCTAAAACATTATTCATACTTTTGTAATCTCTTTATGGTTTGCATACAAACATACAAGTTTTATCAATGTAATTAGGAAATTTCAGACTTAAGCATACATAAAATCTCAAGGTAAGATACTTTTTATGTCTAAATGTAAAAAGGAACTAAATTTTATAGTTTTACTTCCATAGTCCAAATGGTAAGGATAAAATATTTAAAAGTATAATCATTGAACAAATGCATTCATCCATTGTTAAGTAATAATATAGGTATAAATCATTTAATTTCATCATGAATTGCAAAAGCACCATATTACGGTTATTCAATAAATATGAAAAATCAGAATTATATAAGTAAGTTGATAGTTGTTTGATACCAATGCATCATGATTCTCCCATATGAAATATGAATTTCCATGTACATGTATCACCAACATAACAAAGCCACATTTTCGTAATCCAAGATGTAAGTCTCACAACATAGTTATAAAATTATTTATATTATGAAACTGTTCTGATCAATGATAAGCATACAACATATTAACATGTTGGATATATCAACCATAGGCATGAAAATACACTCAGTAGAAGATAAGAACATGATACACAAAGTGACAACCCAAAGATACATCTTGATGATCCCAACTGTCGATGTCCTTGACCATCCCAACCATCATCTAGATTGTGGAATCAGTCATCTAGGGATTACCTTAAATTTATGAGTATACAGTTGACACAAGAAATTGTATACCAATCGATAGCCAAATATATAATAAAATAACACTGAACAATAGACAATTAACACCAGGTTGAGCACACATCTAAGACCTCAAGAAAAATCATCTTGCACCAAATGTAAGCTAATCATGAGATAAGAAAAGGACATTCATCCAAGAGAGCATAAGAGTTTTGTTTAGCTTATTAGCTTTGAATTCAAGAAATAATATTTAAATGTAAATCTAAGTTCATGTTTTTAGATCCTTAATTGCATGAAATTCCAAGCTAAACACTACTTCTCATAATTTTGATGATTCCTCCTCAACTCAAGACTTTAACAAGTAAACCAGCTATAGTAGACTCAAGAAAGATATTGGTTTTCATTTAGCATGAAATACAATCAAGACAATAGGTATATTTTACCACTTATGAATATCAATAATTACAGATAATAACAACACCCAAAACTACTGACCCAAAACCAATTAAAGCTTTTAATAAAACATTTACAGTTTCCACATTGTATTCATAGGTCAAGATGATTTATGAAGAGCAATAAAAAGGGAAAAAGTCTCGCCCAACCATTATCAAGAATCCAAAATCATCCATATTCAGCCAAATTTTTAATATATAATATGATTGATATATTTGCACCAATATCATATGGTCTAAAAGTGTTATAAAGATCATTATCCATAATAAAAGAGGCATATATGCACATGTAACCCACCCCATAGGCCAAAAGTAAAGAACATAAAAATTAGGCCTTTAAGCAAAGGTCATGCCTCATTAAAATGAAAGATGTTATAGTATTAAGTTTTGAAATAATTATACAAATGAATTTAATTTCTTACACAGTTGACAAACAACTTGGGCTTAATAATTTTTAGTCTTCTATAAGGGTCAACCCAACTGGTTAGTTAGCAAAGAAGAAATATATGTATGTATGTATCTATCTATCTATATATAGACATAAGTGTGTGTGTGTGTGTGTGTGTGTGTGTGTGTGTGTGTGTGTGTGTGTGTGTGTGTGTGTGTGTGTGTGTGTGTGTGTGTGTGTGTGTGTGTGTGTAGATACATGCATACGTACATACATAATTTTTTTATATTCAATAAGAGGGAAATAAACCAGTAGGTTTATCAAATAATGAAATATGAATTGGATGGGTGTATGTATGTATATATGCATGTATGTATGTATGTAGATATCTATATGCATACATACATACATACATACATACATACATACATACATACATACATATAATTTTTCCATATTCAAAAAGAGGGCAATAAACCACTAGGTGTAAATAATGAAATATGAGTTTGATGGGTACAAGACAAAACCCCATCACTATGTATTATGCATTCATTTTATTAAGCCCATCTAAATTTAGTTTTTAGGTCAAATGTATATAAACAACCATGATTTTTTTAAATTTATGGTGGTTTAATAAAACCCATAGTTCTATTTCTAGTGTTTTCTAAAAAGGTTTTTTAAAATAAAGCTTTGGTATTCAATGATACTTTACCTACAACTTAACCCATGCAAGGCATATCCTACCTACTATATTTTTATATAATTTTCTAAAAAATTAAATGCCCATAATCCCCTATAGGTGACTTGTTTTAGTAGGTCCAAACACCATAACAAATCTAAAAAAATTCATTCATATATGCATATATTTTTATCTATTTGGAATCAACTTCAACCCATAGAATATTTAGAAATATTATCAAAAATAAATATAATCTATTTGCATTTCTTATATGGGAATTTGGTATGTGGTTTCAATTATTTGCATCAAACCCCAAATCAATATTGTCCATAAAAATTTAAGGGAAATACTAACTTGCATATTTTAATTTCAGGCTTAGGAGGAGGTCATGATGACTTCGATTGATTCACCCTTGTTGTTTCCATCTCCTTGCTTGTATAGGAGGACTCAGGGATTTTCATCCATGGCCTATTTTCAAGATCTTTCCCCCAACTCTTGAATTTTCCTAGGTAGAAGGCCATAACTACTTTAAATATCAATGTTTTCTTTTGTCAAAGCTCTCGCTCCTATGCCATGCTATTTATACAGGTTCTATGCAGGGATTTTTCAAAGGATATTAGGCATGGAGGAGAATCTCAAGGCATCATTCTAGTAATAAAATTTTAGCCAACTATAATTAATATTTTCCCCCCTACATAAACATTCCATCCCAATCTTCCATGTTGCCATGTCCAAAATTACTAATAATGCCAAGTCTAAAATAACAATGACAACGCTAAGAATAAAAAAGAGTTAAGTCACATCGCATATATAAACATACCAAACTATGATTTTCAATTAAATTATAAATCCATGACATGCTTAGGAATGTTAATTACCATGTATTTAAGGCAAAATGATACAAAAATCCCATTTTTCATTAGTGAATATACTCATATAATCCAAGAGTGTAAATGAACTAATTATTCTAAAAAAGGACATAATAATATTTATTATAAAATTATGGGCATCTAAGTTATGGTATAACCACCTAAATAGGGGCTCCTTCCATGGTAACATATCATGACTTATGCCCAAGACTACAAAATAAAATATAGTAGGGAGAAAAGAAAGTTTAAAACCAATAATGTAAAAGAGATTCAAAAGGCAATCTCAAATAATAAAATGACACTCAAGCACATGACATGAATATAGATGATTCATGATCCCAAAAATCATTAAATCCAAATAAAATTTAAAGTAATGACATAAGTGATAATTCAAATAATAAACACGAAGATAACAAAATGAAGTCACTAAAATCAAAATATTCAATATGAAGCATGGTTGTAATTGTCACCTTATTATTTTACCTATTGGTATCAACTTGAATACTCATAAAGTTTCATTTATCCCAATGTCTAAAGTCCACCAATGAGCTGAGCTCACTTGACCTATTTTTATAACCACCGAATAAAGCATCAATAGTACCTAATCCAATAATATACATCCATAGTAATAAAATTTGATATGAACAAAATAAAAGAATATGGCATAGATAAATTAGGCATATACATATACTAAATAATGCATCATAATCATGTTTTAGTGTCTTAAAATAGAATAATGAACTATACTAAGTAGTCACAATGCCAATCTAGCTAATATTATCTTGCAAGGTCAGCATGCAAATAACAATAAAATTCTTCTCAAGGCAGGGTTGTAGCATCCTCCTCCTCTTAAAGAGGATCCATCCTAGTGATTAAAAATAAAACAAGGGACCAAGCTATCTAAAATTTAATCTATCATTATTTTTACAAAAAATTCTATAACTCAACCATCAATGATTGATTTTTTAGCAAGAGTGGCTACCCTTAGTAATTTACCAAAATTTGCCAAGTATTGATATGTCTTTTTTTTACTAACACAACTCAATCATAAAATCAATTTAGAATACCATCAGCTTAATTATCAATAAAAATATAGGATGTAACACACCATCCAAGGAGAATAAATTTGACATTCCCATCATGATCATAAATACAACACTGTCTTCCTTTATCCAATCTATAAGAAATGTTTTATCATCTCACATGTCATTTTAGGATGCCAAGAAGAATAATGGAGAGATACATAAGTCATTATATCATTACATGTCCACACACATATCCTAACTCAAGGAATAATTTTAGTGTTCATGGCTTATAAGGCCATTAATTAACAACCAAACAAGTACTCACAATATTGATAATAGGTCTATCCACCAAAAAAAATTATTCTAGCATAAACCAATGATATACCACCATTTTAACATAGATCCACTGATATTATTAATAACTAGCTACCCATGTAGGCATGACTTTTAATCCATTTGGCAAAAATAATGTTACTAACCATGGGAGCAAATTTTCCATCTCAATAAATGCCAACAAAGAGATTTTGGTACCTTCAAGGCACATTTAACATTTTGCTCATTCTTTTAAGATCAAAATTTTTGATAGAGAATTGGTTCCCATCTAGTTATCCCTCTTATTATGAGAAAAACATTGCTATATAAATCTACAAATTTTAATGACAATAGTTGTAATTACACAATCCAACTAGATTCTTACACGTTTCAAAATTTAATGTAGTGTTTTTACCAGCACATGTTATGCCTCACACATAAATCAATCAATATTCATCATAGAATGATCTCATAAGCTATTAAATCATTATGTACTATTACTTCTAATTCAATTACCATTCATGAGTTAGTGTAGCATCTCACACCAACCACATTGAACACTAAAAAAGACATATAAGGAATTTACATAAAACCCAAAGTCTTATATCATGCACTTCACAAATTTGTGATCTCACATGATAGTTAAAGGGGTCATAATCCCACCATCTTACTACACTTAGCTCATGGCAACATTTAAAAGAGTACCCAAGATTCCAAATCTGCTTGATTAGGACTTTTATTCCTCTTCCTAAGCATAAAACTAGCATACATTCTAGTCATGCTTAAAACAAATTAAAAATATACTTGTCTCAAAATATATCTATCAAGTATAACAAATTAATACCTCATTTTTTACATGTTTATACTTCTAGGCCAACACATGCATGTATTTCAATAAGTACCACCTTGCTGATTTTGCATAAATGTCTAAATTACAAGGCCAATTTTTTCTTCACAAGGCTACATAATAAAATTTAACACATATTGTTTTACAACAACCTCCAAGATATAGATAAGGAATGCTCAACCATAAGATGACCATTATTCACTAAGATCCCATGGCCAATATGTGTTTTTCATGCTACACACATTGAATGAATTAGGTGGATTCCTAGTATAAAGAGGAAGAGTGGGTTTCAACCTATGAGAGACTCCACTCACTAACCCATACCTAGTCTAAACCATTATGTAAATAATGTTTCTCTAATGTCAACATCATACTTGCATTGATGTTCATAACTAGAACAATGATGTGGGTTTAGAACAATGATGTAGGTTTACAAAATACATTATGACACTTTACATTGGCAAGTTAAAAAGAGGATTTGATTCTAGAATAGGATTTATAGTAAATAAGTGATTATTTTTCATAATTATATGGTTTAACAACATAAGATCACACATATAGAATGACATATAAACTTGAACTCCTAGATAGCTAGATGGATAACATAAAATGCTCACATATTGCATATGATTAATTGCTTCACACATCACAAGGGTTTATACCATATATATAATGTACATATATGAAGGATATAAATAATATAAACATGCATTCAAGTACATGTAGATATGTCAAGGTACTTTTAACATTATACTAGATAAAAATATAGGCTAGTAAAGAAAAAGGGCCCATGATTTCCATAGGTCCACCTGATGTCTATATGTCATCTAAATGACATCATATACATGTGAAATAGTACCACATGATCAATCCTAGAGTTATTACATTAATATCACCTTTACTTAAGGAAGATTGTGTTCTTACAAGGCCTATCTATTTCCATGAGTTTTCAAAATATTACCAATAATGTTTACATGTCATGGATAGATGGTTCACACTATCCAATAATAATAAGATATCTATAAAAATTCTTAAATTGCTCAATAAAGTCAATTTCACTCACCCCACCAAGCCCTCTAGGATTTAGCCAAATCCTTGGTCCTCCCGAGATACTATACCTCATCCTCAGTAGATGGATTGCTTATGAAAGCTATCAATGATTTCTAAGGCATTATTTAATGATTGTAACAACAATATTATATCATTATTCTACCAATCAACTTAATCCAATAAGTCAAAGGTTTAATGGTGATGCTTGCCTTAATATAACATTACTTGGGAAAGGGTGAGTTTAGCCAAGGCTTAAGGTGAATTCTATAACACTACCATGGAAATTATAATTTTCCATGAATAATAAGTTCAATTGAAATTAACAATAAAAATCCTTAAGGACATAAGATATACCAAATATCAAAATCGACATCCTCATATGTGTCAAAACATAAACAAGTATTGAATAGGAATATGGATGGATGCATAATTTATTCAGGATCAAATTAAACATCCTCATGGATGTGAAACACCTCCATAGTTATCATAAAATTGTCATGGAATCAAACATATCCATGATTAAAATATAAATCATAGATGTAAAACATATCTTTGATCAATATAAACATTCCACACACTTATTAACTTCATCCCTTTTGAAGTTATGAAACCACTTGCTTCTCCAATTTAACTCAAAAGAGGCCAAATATATAACCAAGATCAAGCCTGACTTAGTTTAATCCAATTTTTCTGTCACCTCATAATACCTATCCACTTCTAGGCTATATAATGGTTGTAATTAGCTAGCCAAATAACATCTTTGATAGAAAAAAATTCACATTTTTTTCTTATAAGTCCATTACCTTAAATGAGCCAATGATTCCCAAATATTCTTCATATCATAAAATTTGTTACAATGCTTCCACTAGTCATGTATAGTGACACTTGGCTAAATCATAATTTTCAATGGTTTACCACAACTGTCCAACAATACTACTGCATGAAATTTCTTCTAAATCATAACAAACTTGTTATATTGAGAAAAAGAGGTAATGGGTAACCTTAATTACTACACATGACTCATCCCATGTAGATGTTTTTACTCCACTAAAACCATCCACCTTGAAGTGTCATACTAGATCAAAAAGAAATTCATAATTTTAGCTCTTTTAATTAAATAATAACAAGGTATTCAACTTCTTGGGAAAAATTCCTAGTAGTCATTGTCCAAAGAATTAACATGGGTTATCACATCCACTTATGTTTATAGGTTTCTAATGGCTTGAGTAACTCCCTTTACAAGTGGATATCTCAAGCTTTGTTGACTTTTTGAAGCAAATAAGCTTTTTACACTTTATTAATCCCTTTAGGTTTAGATTAAACTCTTGATCTACCTTACGTCATAATATTTTTAGAATCTAGGGAAGGCTCACCCATACAATACAATAATAAATAAATAAAATTATTGTCTTAATTCTAAGATCAAATCCTATATCACCTACCTCTCATCAATTCACCCATACAAGTCAATGGTTGGTAAGTGAAGCTTTCCCTAATGCAACCAAATTTGGAAAGTGTTAACACAACCAAGGCTAGGGGTGATAGAAAATGATATTGAAGAAATTTATATTTTTTGAAACCATTTATTTTGAGAGATATATGGAACTTCCAACATACTAGCATATTTAACACAATACAATATTATCCATCCCAAAAGGCTAAGTGTCTTTGTGGAATAGTTTATAATTTTACCTAATTGGGATAATTTATTAGTCTTAATGTAGAAAATCTTCAAGTATCAGAGTTCCCTAGAGCAGAAGCATTGCTCTGATACCAGATAAAATAACCCTAATTTTTTGAAGAATCATTAGTTTCATATTACAAAGTGGCATTGCATGCAAGGCCAAAACATAATCAGATGAGATGAGACAACATTAAAGAGGATTTGCACAAAAGGGTGTTCCTAATTGGCATACTATCAGTTGATAAGGACATGTAACTAGGATTAAGTAAGTAGTAAATATTTCTATAGGGAGCATGTCCTCACGAATGAGTATATAGTTTTGGGTATACTAGTATGTATGCATATAATGATAAACTCTGAACTATATAAAATATTAGTTATTCCCACTAATAGGACTATTTAGTGGTCATTTAACCCTACTCAATATCTTGGGAGTCTAATAGGGTCCCATTTGAGAGCTACTAATAGAACTACTCCCCTGCATCTAACTCGATGTTAATCTAAGAGGTAAGAAGAATGCAATGAAAGTTTATTATATAAATATAAATTCTCAATTTATAAATCTTATAATTAAAATATGTCCTAATGTGAACTAAATTCATAGCCACTCATATTGGTACATAAGGAAGTCTAATCAATTGTTATGAGATATCCCATTGATTGCACATGTAGTCAATAATAGACTGGGCAACCCCATAAATCTATTCATCAAGATTCCATAAATCAAATATTGAATTTATTACACATAGAACCACATGCTTGTCTGATGGAGCTTATCCTAGAGTCAAATCATTACTCTTATAAGGGATATAATTCACATTACATGGTTATACCATTAGCAAGGAGTTAAATAATTTTGCTAGTCACATAAGTCCTTAGATAAATACATATATTATAAGCCAGTAACCATTAATGGTTCCTTATGGTGCACACACATTTATACTCACTTTACCCACAAGATTAATTCAACATCTCAATGATATTTTGATGTTAAATACAAATGTATTCAATTTTTTGTAATGCCATTCTAGCATTTGAGAGATTATATTGGCATACTAAATGTTTTAATGGGATCAACTCCCCATACCCAATAAGGGTGCGTAAATGGTTATAAATGTTTAATTCTAAGTGCCTCAAAATATAGACGTCAATGCTCAAACCAGTCAACGCTTCCATGACTCAATAAGGAAAGACATCATAGCCATCTATATATTTTAATGAAACTAAAAATACATTCTAGCAGGCAAGAATTTATTCTAATATAATCAATTTCAATAATTAATTGCTTTAGAAATAAATGAATATGGAATGAGATTAAAGGATAAAGTGATTAATACAAGTTATTTAAGCATAAACACCATAAGCCAAGGTTTTCCATATTCATGTAAATGTAATAAATGGAGATGAACATCATAACCATCACATTCCATCCATGTAGTGTTTCTATTGTTTCAAAGCATACATATACCATGCAAATGCATATTAAATCAATCAAAAATCATTAGAAGATTTATTACTCTAATAAATACGTATATATAATGCAAAGAGGGTAGTTTGAAATGATAACCATTATTTTCAACAAATTAATATAATTGTAGAAAATGCTTCTCTCTTACCAAGTATAATAGGCATCGTGATTCCATGGATATCACGTATGTACTAAAAGGTTTAAAACCATCAAGTTAAATTCATTTTAAATAAATATTAATAATTAAACCATACAAGAAATTCCAATGACTCGGTCTAATAAAGAGATTGATCAATAAAAGTTCATGCATATGCTGAACTCAACATTCAAGATTACAAAACTTTTACCAAAATAGTTTTAGCCATAAGACATATAGATTAGGATCAAAGGGGATGACATAAAGTCACTTGAAGAGTATAGGATAGCTATAGATATATAATTATAAAATCTCTTTATTATTTAAACTATACAATAATTTGTAAATTTAGATGATAAATGGATTATTTCAGCAACTCACAAGAGTTTAACATGTTTAATTACATGCATTTCCAGCAGTGATGTTAAGTCCAAAATGCCACATCTTTCATTTTTAAAAGCATAATAATAAGATAATAGTATTTCTCATAAAATCAAAATGATAACTTAATAAGTGATATGCTATTGTAAATAATAACATATCCTAAACATTCTTCCATGATCCATTAACCTAAAATTATGGTTTTAATAAGAAAATTCATCTTACTAAGGTGAACTCCTCACACTTTTCAAAACAAAGAGAAATTCAGTTGAATTCAATAACTTAGCAATACTATTAATTTCCATTTAAAATAAATCCATAGCATTTTTCATATTACTATAATCTCTTTATGGTTTGCATAAAAACATACAAGTTTTATCAACATAATTGGAAGCTTTCAAAATTAAGCATATAAAATATCTCAACATAAGATACCTTTTATGTCCAAATGTAAGCAAGAAGTACATTGTATAGTTTTACTTCCATAGGGCAAATAATAAATATATAATTATTAGAATAGTATTTATTTCTCAAATAGATTCATCCATCCTTAAGTAATAACAAAAGTATTTTAATTTCATCATGAATTTCAAAAGCACCATATTATAGCTATTCAATAAATATGACAAACCATAGTTATAAAAGTCAATAGGTACATGATACCCATGTATCATGATGCTACCATATGTTGTATGCATCAACATTCATGTGTATCATGAACATAACAAAGACACATTTACATAATCCAAGATGCAGGAGTCACAACATAGTTATAAAATTATTTGCATTATGAAACCATTGTGATCAATGACAAGTAGACAACATATTAACATGATACATCCATCAAACATAATCATATAAATCCACTCAGTAGAAGATAAGAACATGATTCACAAATTGAAAACCTCAAGGTATAACATGATGATCCCTACCATCGGTGACCCTAACCACCCCAACCATCAGCGATATAAAATTTGGGTTTTACTAGAAAGTTATGAGCATACAGGTGACACAAACCATGTTACACCACTCAAAAACCAATCATATAATAAAACAACACCAAATGATAGTCAATCAACACTATGTCAAGAACATAAACAAAACCTTAAGAAAAATCAGCTTGTACAACACTTAAGCTACTCATGAGATAAAAAAGGACATTCTTGCAAGAGAGCATAAGAGTTATGCTAAGCTTATTAGCTTAAAACTCAAGAAGGGACATTTAGATATAAATCTGAGTTCATATTTTTCAATCCTTAATTACTTTAATAAGAGTTATGCTAAGCTTATTAGCTTAAAACTCAAGAAGGGACATTTAGATATAAATCTGAGTTCATATTTTTCAATCCTTAATTACTTTAAATGCTAAGTTAAATTTTGTTGCCTAAAATTCTCATGCTTCCTCATCAACTCAAGACTTTAACAATCAAACTAGCTATAGCAGAGTCAAGAAAGATATTTGTTTTCATTCATCATAAAATACAATCAATCCAAGAGGTATAGTTTACCACTTACTAATGTGGATAGTTATGTCCCATAATAACACCTAAAATAACTCATCATAATCAATTAAATCTTTTGATAAAACATTGAAATTTTCCACATTGTATTTCAGGGTCGAGAAGATTTATGAGGAGCAATAAAAAGAGGAAAAAGTCTAATCCAAACTATTATCAAGAATCCCAAATCATCCATATTCAACCCAATTTTAACAATATAATATGATTGACATATTTATACCAATATCATATGGTCTAAAAGTGTTATAAAGAACATTATCCATAATAAATGAGGCATATATGCACATGTAACCAACCCCATAGGCTAAAATTAGAAAACATAAAAAAATGGCCTTTAAGCACAACCAATGCCTCATTAAAATGAAATAGCTTATGTTATTATGTTTTTAAACAATTATACAAATGAATTTAATTTCTTAAATAATTGACAAATAACTTAGGCTTAACAATTTCTAGTCTTATACAGGGGTTGACCCAGCGGGTTAGTCAGTAAGGACTACACACACACACACACACACACACACACACACACCAAGTGTATCAAATAATGAAATTTGAGTGTAATGGGTAGATGAAAAAACCCCAACAATATTATTATCCATTCATTTTATTCATCCCATATGAAGTTATTTTTTTCATCCAATTTATATCTACAAGCATACTTTTATAAAAGCTAAGGTGGTTTAATAAAAACCATGGTTCTATTTGATGTTTTTATTAAAAAGGGTTTTTGAAATAAAGATAAGGTATTCAATGATACCTTGCCTATAAAATTAACTCATGCAGGGCGTAGCCCTATGGCTATCTTCATTTTAAAAATTTCCAAAAAATTAAATGCTCAAAATCCCCTCTATGTGACTTGCATTAGCAGAACAAAACAACATAACAAATATGAATTGATTCATTCATATATGCATATAGATTTATTTATTTTAAATCAACTTCAACCCATAGAATATTTAGAAATATTATCCAAAATAGATATAATTGATTTACCTAGTTTATATGTGAATTTATCATGTGGATTGAATTATTTTTATAAAACTCAGAGTCAACATTGTCCACAAAAATTTAAGGTCAATACTTACTTTCATATTTTAATTACAAGATTAGAAAGAGGTCTTGATACTTTAAATCAATTCAGACTTTTTGTTTCCATCTGCTTACATGCACTAGAAGACTTAGGGATTTTATTTCATGTTTCACATTCAAGATTTCTCACCCAACTCCTATGTTATCCTAGCTAGAAGATTGTGACTACTTTAAATAATGAATTTTTCTTTTGTCAAACCCCCAACTACTATGTCATTCTACTAGTAGGGATTCTATACTTGGGATTTTTTGAAGGAGATGAAGTGTGGAGGATAAGCTCAATGCATGGATCCAACAATAAAATTTTCAAGAACTCTAATTCATATTTCCCACTACCCCATCTTTCCATCCCAATCCTCCAAGTCACCAAGTTCAAAATTACTAATTATGTTAGGCCTAAAATAATAATGACAATGCTAAGATTAAAAACAAGCTAAGTCATGTCCCATATAGAAACATGCCAAACTAAGATTTTCAATGAAATGATAAATCCATGCCATGTTTATGAAAGTTAATAACCAAGTTTTCAAGGTAAAACAATATAAAAATACCCTTTTTCATTAGTGAACAAACTCATATAATCCAAAGGATTCAATGAACTAATTATTCTAAAACAAGAAGTAATAATATTTATTATAAAATTATGGAGGTATAAGTTGTGGTCTAACCACTGAAAGAGGGACTTATTCAATGTTAAACTATCATGACTTCAGACCAAGACTACATAATAAAATATAATGGGGAGAAAAGAAGGTTTAAAACCAACAATGCAAAAGAGATTCAAAATGCAATCTTGAATCATAAAATGACACTCGAGCAAATGACATGAATAGGGATAATTAATGATTCCAAAACTCATTAAATCCAAACAAAATGTAAAGTAACGTCACAAGAAATAATTTTTGAAATGACATGAAGACAATAAAGTGAGTTCACTAAAATAAAAATACTTGATATGAACCATGGTTGTAACTTTCACCTTATTATTTTACCTATTGGTACCAACCTAAATGATCATAAGCTTTCCTTATTATACTAGTGGTCAAAGTCCACTAATGAGCCTATCTCACTTGACCTATTGCCACAACCACTAAATAAAGAATCAGTAGTGCCATATTTGGGAATATACATCCATAGTAATAAAATATGATATGAACAGAATAAAATAATATGGTATAACTGAAGTAGGAATATACAAGTACTAAATAAATCATCATAAGCAATATCATATTATCTAAAAATAGATTAATCAACTATAGTGAGTATTCACAATGCTAATCTAGATAATATGATCCTACAAGGTTCATATTCCAATAAAAATAAAATATTTTTTGAGGTAGGGTCATAACATGTAGTTTAGTCACTTTAATACTTGATTGAGTGCTTTATTTCATGTTTCCTTGTGAGTTCCATGTGTTTTTTAGGTGAGGAATGAATGAGGGTTGATATATATATATATATATATATATATATATATATATATATATATATATATATATATATATATATATATATATATATATATATATATATATATATATATATATATATCCCACTAAATCACTTAGGCTAACGTTTACTATACATTTCATTTATAAATTGGATGAATTTTGGGAACTAGACACTTTGTAAGAAAAGTGGATAGTTATGTCGACATAGGTATCTATCTAGGATGTAAGTGTCCATAAAGTTAGAAAGTAGGCATTGGTCCAGAGTTAGTAGTGAAGGACAATAATGAGGTTTAGACATTTATGCATAGTATAAAAGGCTTGGTCATTAGAATAAGAATGTACAAACTAATATATAAGCAATTTAGGTCCAAAGAGATAGTGAATGTGACCCTTTTGGCACTAGTTAGCTCTATAACTAAAAGGTACAACCATGATGGATATTTTACAAATTTATAGGAGTGAGGTATTACATAAATCATATTTTAGTATATATATGACTCTATTATGGGTATTATAGGATGATGATGGAAATTCTTTGATTTTGGAGGTTTTACTTATTATATACTTGAAGTATTTATAAACAATATGATGATATCATCAATTTTCTTTTGAGAAACACCTCCATCATTGATGATATCTAATACAACCAATATTTCCTCATTCATTCCCTTCATAAATATTAACTTCACAAACCATGCAGCCATCATGTTTTTTTTATATTTTTTATGGCTAAACAAGAATCTTTACACATAGTATTCTAGTGTTTAAATAGTACTCTCAAAGTGACCTATTTGTGTAAGTGAAGAAAATGAAAGAGTGGGGTTCAAAGTTTGATCATTTTAGTCTATATTTGCTATTTACATATATGTATTTGTGTTTGAATTTTTTTTAAGGTTGATTGAGGATAATACAATTTCAATAGAATATATTGATTATGATCCTACAAAGGTCAGAAGTCATGTTCACCATGACTATGTCTTACAGGAGTTTGATTGTTCTAGGTAAGCATAATGAAGTGAAGTGGTTTAGAATCGATAATAGAAGATGATATATACTACGTATATGGTTTTTTAGTTTAAGAACTATTCATGATTTATGGAAGGTGGAGATACAGGTTAAGATGTTGTAATGTGGAACCCAAAATGGATTATCATTCTATGTAAGGTCCATGATAGAGTGGATTGAGAGATTGGTCTATAATACCAATGATTTTCACAAGATTTTGAGATCCAAATATTGGAGGAGGATATATAGACCAAATATAATATATTCATGTGCATGATATGTCATGAAAGTGTCCTTTAATGTGATAATGACAAAGTTCTTCATGACTATGTTTTTGGAGCACTCAGGTAGTTTCATTAGTCATCTTATGGAGATGAGTTGTAGGTTGTTTGGATAATGTTGAATAATACAAATCATTTGGATATGTTTATGATGTCTCAAATATTCATTTTAAATATCTATGTTTCTTAGTTTTTCCCTTTTCAATTTTAAAAAGTTAAAAGCATTTGAGTGTGTTTTTAAGCCTATATGTAGTTCTGAGTAGTCATGTTATAGGAGTGTTCTTGAGGGATTTTGGCCTAAATGATGAATAAAAAATCACTTGGTGATTAACATGAGGTCATCAAGACTTTTTTTCATATGATTTTTTTTGGATTGTGTCAAATTTGAATGATTGAGTCATATCGAGTAGGCCTAATTGGTGGGTCTAAGTAGTGAAATGAAATAAAAGGATTTAGGGACCCAAGGTGAACTTTTAAAGGGTATATTAGAGTCATGAATGGATTTTTTCCATTTATTTTTTTAGGCAATAACTATCCCTAAGGGTTAGAGTGGTAACATATGGATAAGATAGACCTAATTGCATTAGGTCTCCATCAAGTGTAATATGGTGGATTTGGTCCTTATGGACTATGATAGAATTATGTAATGTTTGTTACACATTCAAAACATGTCTGGTGATTTATTAAAAAGGTATTTAATTAATGGAAATGTTCATGTCTAATCAATATGGGTGAGATCAAGGGACAAGTACTTAAGAAGGCCTAATAGGCCTAAATTGACTAGTTGAGATATTGAGCATATGTATGAATGAGATAGGTGTTTGAAAATGAGGTGAAGGTTTAGAAGACCATTATAGAGGTTTTTGAATATTTAATTAATATTTAATTTTGATTTTGTAGCTGTTGAATAAGTATATTTGACCTAATACTTCCAAGGAAAGGGCTAGTTGAGCAAGACGGCCTAAGAGATTGTTTGAGTAAGATTGTATGGTAAGGAGTGAAAAAGAATGTTTTCATTAATATTTGAGTTAGAAGTAGGTTTTATAAAGTGATCAGATATCAGATGTGACTTAGTTGGTGCTGATTTACCTAGGGTGTTTGATCCTCCTTGTAAGATAGAGCTTATAGAAGACTAATTGAGTGGGTGCTTAACTTGGTAAGGGTTAGATCTCCTTGTGAAGTTGGTGGTTCACTAAAATTTGGATCTTGAAATTATATGAATATATTCCATGTGAATGGTTTGGTTTTTTTAATCTCAAATAGGGTTTCCTACATATTTCTTATGTTATCTTATGATATGCTTGTGTAGTTATTTGTTTATCCATTGATCTTTGATATGAATGAATGCTTCATGGAATGATGAATGATGATTGGAATTGAATAGATATTATTAAGAAAATGATTCACCCCCCACTATCATTAGTTATTTACAATAATTTGTATCATATAAGGTCCTTTGGAGGAGGATTGATAGCCTACAGGGGATCCTAAGAAGCATAAAGTTTGATGAGGACAATGTTTATCTTATTTTTAGTGATGGTCTATCAAAGAATGATGGTACTTGTAGAGTTGTCTAAAGATAAGAAGGATGTAAATATGAGTATTGATCAATAATTAAACCAAGGTGAGTTATTTTGTATTTTAGGACATAAATACAAGTTGAAAGAATGTCAGTGGTACCATTTGGTAGCTCAAAAGGACTATATAGAAGCTAAGTCAAAGATCAAACCCATGATTGACAATATAGAATGACTCTTTAGACATGTTGAGATAATGGTAAAATTCAAGGCATCAAGGTGTCTAATAGAATATTACTTTACAAATTATAAATAATGTATGTTTAAACTTAGTATTTTCATGAAGATGCTATAAGTTGATCATCAAACTATAATATCTATGTTGAGTCTATGAATTAGTCATAGATAAGAAGAGTTTTTGTTAGAGACTAAGTATGTTGTTAAGACCTATTTGAGGTCTATTCAAGCCTTCATGATGTATAAATGTATGAACATATATATCCTTAATTATATTTATATGTTAGTTAAGAATGTATACATTAAGTTATTAAGAGCCAAAGGAGAAGTTATTTTGAATCATGAGTACACATGTTGATTAAGGACATAAGAAGATGACTATATGATCAATGGTGGACATTATAAGTTTGGATGATGATGCACATTCTTGAAAAATTTAACATAAATGGCATAAAAATGGAGTATTCTTCATGATTGAATACATAAAAAATCTAAATATTTTCAAAAGAGACCATATGTAGGATATTTTGAATAAAGAGATCAATGGAGTAGTAGATGGACTTATTACAGTATTACCTGAAATAGTTGTCTTGCTTGTAATACCTGTTTGAGTGCAACATGATGCCTAGGAATCAAAGATAGACCAAGTGATTTGAAATTTGAAGAATGGTATTTAAGACTAATGCTATTAAAGGTTGTGATTGTTTGTTCATGTGATCTAAGGTCTTGTGGTATTCTATGGAGTGAGATGACAAGTTACTTGTGCCATGAAGAAGATATCAATGATATAAATTTTACAAGTACTATGATTTTTTTCAAAGGGTCTTGAAAGTGTGTGTAAAATTTGATCTAGTAAATCATTTTAACAAATATATGTCACAAATATTGAGGTATCCTAAGAAATAAATGATAGTTTGGTTAGTGGAAGTTATTCTGAGATGGTTAGAACCATGATGTCTTGTAAAAAATAAACTATTTCATTAAGAATCCTTTCAATATGACACATGGACAATGTGTGTGTGTGTGTGTGTGTGTGTGTGTGTGTGTGTGTGTGTGTGTGTGTGTGTGTGTGTGTGTGTGTGTGTGTGTGTGTGTGTGTGTGTGTGTGTGTGTGTGTGTGTGTGGATGTCTAAATATTGTTATTTAGAATAATGTTATTATTTTTAGACAGGCCTAGTATATCTAGGTCTTTATAAGATCAAATTTAGGATTCCCTTCTTCAAATATTATCAAATATCCAGTAAGAAGACTGATGTTCATGTGTTTACATACCAATGATATTTTTTTCAAAGTTGAAATAATGTTGATTATATCGCTAATGACCTGAAGAGTCTATATGAGAGCTGTGGAGTTCTCTTAAGATAAGTAAATATTTTATGTAACGAGTTGGTGTGTAGATTTAGATGACATGATATAGTTGGAGTATGGAGTTAGGGGGAAGTAACTCAGATGGCTTGATAAGTATACATGGATAAAGGGGAAACTTGCCTATTCATTACAATGATCAAGTCCATGGATCAATGGACTATGTAGATGATCTTGTAAAAGTGTATATGATCTTTGTCATTAATGTCAAAGGGGGAGAAAGTTCTTGATGGTAAAAAACTATGTATAATAAGGTTATTATTTAAATCATTTAGTATGAGAGATGAGTAGCCTATTGAGAGAAGTTTGAGAATGATTAGCTCATCTATGGTTTGCCATTAATATAGTTTCCCATCAATGACAAAGGGGCAGATTGTTAAAATTTGTCATTGATGTCATAATTTTGTGTCTATCATTGATGTCAAGGTGAGAGTTGTCTTTGATGTTGATAATCATGAGGTCATTAATGTCAAAGGAATTGTGAGGGCTTATGTGTTCAGAAAGGGTACTTCAGTCTTGGGTAGTGACCTATATGGTCTAAGGAGGATTGGTCCAAGAAGAATAGTGGGAGATGGTTTGGATCTTATCTTAGATATTTAGAGGTGAGTAGTGAGATACATTAGGTGTTTTGAATATCTTAAAGTGGTATGGAACCTTGTAAGTTTATTTGATGGCCTAGTTCCTAATGCATTGAAATGACTTAAAAAATCATGGTGATGATGAATTGAATGTGTATAAGTTTGAAGGTGTGAAATGAAGTTTTATATCATGTGAGAGAGTGCATAAATTTGTTTGAACATGAGCAAGAGGAAAAGAAGCCTTTAGATGAGTTCAAAGGTTAAGTTTGAAGCTTAGATCCTACATGAAGAGACCTAGTGAGAAGACATAGGCTTAGTGCCTTAGTGAGATGAGATTTATGAGACTTGTGTGAAGAATATTGGTATTTTTAGATCATACTATGATGTTGTATGATAGGGGTATGAAGGTTTTGAGATCAATACAAGAGGTTTCCAAGTGTTTTCAAAAACCAAGCATAACGAGTAGTTCAAATACCTTATTACAATTCCAATCTATTACATTTTTTTTTTTTTTTTGATTTTCATAAAGTATATTTGGCAATCCAAAGTTATTAAAAAGTAATATGTGAATATTTGAAAAATGATGCCTTTGAAATTTATTATACATTTCATCCTTAAATATTTTATTCATAGATGATTTTTGTGATGCCCATTGATTACTACATTTGATGTGTTATTGGTTAAATATTTTATTTGTAGATGATTTTTGTGATGCCCATTGATTACTGTATTTTATGTGTTATTGGTGTGATGTATTATGAGTCCATGAGACTATATTTTGTATTTAATATTTATATCAATTTTTTTGAGTTAGTATCAATGTATTAATGTGATTAAGTATATGTTTTTCCAAAAAAAATGCCTTTACACTTGAAAGAATAGACACACATTCTCTCTCTCTCTCTTTATATATATATATATATATATATAGAGAGAGAGAGAGAGAGAGAGATGTGAGAATAAAAATATTGTATTGAAAATCATTTAAAATTGTTATAAAAATACATTTGTTTTCAATGCGCATCCTAAGACTATAATGTATGCAAGATGTATCTTCTTTATATAAAATCAATAAAGGAACATTTATTATTATTATTATTATTATTATTATTATTATTATTATTATTATTATTATTATTATTATTATTATTAGTGTGAGTCAATTTGTTGTTTGTGCTTATTTTATGGGTTGTGTGATCTATGGTTTTATTTAATTGGATCCTCTAACTGTGATTAAATCATTAAATTTTATGAGGATTGTGTAGATATAATACTACCAAAATTAATATTTTTGTCACAACAATTTAATTTTTTTTATAGATATTAATAAAAAGAGGTGAACATGAGACATACACCTTTAAAGATGTAGTGTAATACATGTATCATGAGAAAAGTGAGAATTTATCAATATATGGTGTAAAATTATATATATAAATTAATTACATGGAAAAAAAATGTATTGGTATTGATATTTAATCTCTATTTTTAATAAATATTTAACATCATATTTAAAAAAAAAGAGCGAGACCACTTGGCCCTCTCGTGTGATTGTGGAGAGGTTATAAGTAGACTTCAAAAAATGTGTTTAACTATTAGAGAAAATTATAAGAATATGGTAGACTTGGATACGTTGGTGGGCTATGGCTTACTAAAATTTCCAAACAAAAGACTGTATTTTGTGCTATGTTAAATAAAGTAATCATATAAGTTTATGATTAAGGTTTTAATCCAAACAGAGCTGTTCAATTACTTAGAAAGTTACCTTATTAAGAAAGTATTTTCAATTTTTTTCTTTTTAAGAATTAAAAATATTATATTTATTGAAAATGATGTTGAAACATCAAAATATATTATTATATTTATTGGAAAGAATACTAAAATAAAGTTATAATTTATAATGTACATGTAGGAATGTAGAAACTCATGTTTGCTTTAAACTTTTATATTTATTCCTGACTTATGTAGATCATCTAAGAGTCACCTTAAATATAACATTTTATGTCTTAACTGCAAAATTATCTCAGCAAATAAGTTGTACCTAAATCTTATAAGAAAGCATTTCTTAAAATAAATTTAAGATATCTTACAACAATACATAGTAGAAATGCTCTTTATCCTCACGCTTTGAAATGTTTATTTTTTAAATAAAATAGAAAACCAAAAAAAAAAAAAAAATTAAGTTAAATATAGGACCAAAAAGTCAAAGGGTTATCATTATTGAACCATCTTGGTGCGAGATGTATTATAATAATAATAATGATGGTTTCACTAAATTGTATAATTTTGCTATGAATCGTTGGTGGAAAAAAAAACTTATTAGTATAATAATGTGGTTTCAACTTTTAGGCCGAGTTTTAAATATTTGCAAACAAGTTTCTATGTAACAGTGGCACATCGCAATATACAAACACAGAAATTACTTTATATTTATAGCTGGAATCCATATATATGAACACACATATTACTTTTTATTTATAGCGGGACTCCATACAGATATGTATAGATCACCTCAGGAGCCCTGCCTTTAACACAACTAGGAATTAAAGCAGGAGATAATTTATGCATTGCATTTGCTTTGGGGGGCAAATTTGTTATCGGCGAATTTTACATAAGTTTGGCCATTGTAGGCTTCAGGAGAAGTTTGGGGGTAGCCGATGGGGCCATTGAGGGAAGCACGGCGTTGAGGGCCATAGTGGAATACGCCAGAGCAGGAGACTACAATCCCTGGCACCCCTCTCTCGTATGCTCTTTTTATGTCGTCTGATTCGGGCGTTTGCTGTGTTTTGGCAGAGGATGGATGAGTATGGAAGTCTGCCACCAACTTGTAATGATCGATGTTCACCGCCTCTGGATTGTCCAGCTGAATATGTGAATCTGCTCCTGCAACATATCTACATCATTAAGTAATCATTTCACTGTAAATTGCAAGTCTAAACATATTTCTAGTTATACTAACCCTGCTGGGAACGGTCTTTAGTAGCATGTTGAACGAGGAGATATTTATGGCCGTCTGGATAGTTGGAGTCGGCATAAATCCATCCCCCTTCCTCTTGGTAAGAATTGGATTGCTGCAAGAAACTGTCCTTCCACGCCTTGCCCAGTGCTTGTTGAACATCGTCGTTGGCAAGGATATCTGTCACCTTCGGAGCATTGTTATCGCCTCCATATGCATTGTTTATTATTATGCACAACGCAGCCACAACTAAAGTCAGACCAACAGTACGAACAGCCATTATCAAACTTTAAGATATTTCAAGTGGCAACTTCTGTGTGAGACTGTCTGTGTATAGACTCGTCTATTTATACTATTTAGAGGCCACCTTCAAATGCGAGACACGTCAGAAACCACAACCACTGCATAATCTGGAGATTATTGGCATATCTGCTACCTTTCGCTTTAGACAAATCTGATTGATAAGCAAAGGTCAGTGGAGTTTTTAAATTTTATTTTATTGCCTTTTACATGAACTTCCTTTGATGGGATTTTAGAAAGAGTGGAAGTTGACTATGAAAGATGAAATGACTTTAGTGTCCACCAAGGCTGAAGTCGAGTGACAGAGAGACACACTTGTCGACATGGGATACACATATCGACATCATATTATATATATTTTCATGGTGTATTTACTTTATTCGAGTTTGAAAGTAGATTGAAAATATCTCGTGAGTTTTCATCTTAATTTTTTAATTAGATATCATTCATTAGTTAAAAATAATACTTGTATTCTGAAATTTAATAAAATCTTAAATTTTAATTGTTTATATATAATATTTTATTTTTTATTTAAATTATGATTCGGTATGATATGTATATATATTTATATTTATACAATGTTTATTAAAAATATTTTACATTAAATTTATAAAAAAAAAATTATTCATTAAATCGGAGTATTTATAATAAAAAATAGAAAAAAAAAAGTAACAAATGGTCGTATACATTTAGATTGTAAAAAAAAAAAAATACACACGTCACAAATAAATATACTCATGTTTAATTAAATTGAAATATATAAAAAATAAATATAAATGTCCACACATGCACATATTAAAAATGTATATGCATACGCATGTGTCTACACTAAATGTACATTCATGTCATGAGAATAAAAAACTTTATGTGAAGCACATAAAAAAATTTAAAAAAATATATAATTACCATGGTATGTTAGACTGAGTGTTTACGCCCCTAGTGTGGTCATGTTGATGTTGAAAAAAAAAACTACATTAGATACAAAAGAATTACCAAATCGCACATATATTAAAAAAACATGTATTAATTCTTAAATAATGAAATATATTCTAGAAATAATCTCACGTACATACTTACATGCAAGCCATTAGTATGCTTTAAATCACAATGAGAATGAGTACAAGAGGAAATTTATATTGAACCCTGATTGTGTAGATACCAATTTTGGCACCATGCTTGTTACTACAATATTTTTGGTGTTGTCAAGTTCATACGGTTCATAATATTGATTTAGCTACTTATTGGCATGTTTTTCATTTTCTTCTATCTCTCTTCTTTGTGTAGACATGTCTTATTGTTATCCTTTTGTTTTCTCTCTCTCTTATATGTTTTTTAGATTTGTGGTTCCCCTCCTTTATCTTTCTCTTTCTCCTTCTTCTCTTTCCTTCTTCTGCTTGTTTGATGCTAATTTTATCTATGGGCAAAAACCCATGTTCTTGCTGATAGAACCCTAGGTCAGATCCATATGTCTTTGATTATGTATTTTGTGTTTTCTAGGTTTCTTTCCTACTCCTTATGTTATATTCGACTCCAATATGTCCCTAATTAAAAATTAACAAGGCTATATATGCAATAATCCTATATGCATTCTAATATCAAGCTTCCTCCAAATTTACAAATTTATCTCTTAGATTTTCAAAGAGAATATTAGAGTAGACATACTCCAAAGGATTTATTTATAATAATAAGGAATGCACTCAAGTTTCATTGCGTCATGTACCAGAAGAAGCCTAAGTGAATTTGTATGTAGTTGCATATGTACCTAGGAAGAGAACACTGAAGGGATGACTTGATTTATCAATTTACACTAGAAAAATGACATAATATCTAATTATGGCATATTGCAAATCCCTTGTGGTGGAATAAACTAATTACTTATTTTTTTCTTTATTTTTCAATTGATATGTCATGAATTAGGTTAAGAAGGAAAAAATAAAATTAAACAAATCTTCTCACAAATTTGTCAAAGTGCAAGTGCAAGATTGTACGTTTTTAACCATATTTTTGAATTTAATATTTTAAATACTATCTAATATGTATAAAACTTTGAAATATTATAATGCTAAATATATATAGTTAATAATAATTATAATTGCAAATTTATAAATATAAAAACATGTTATTTTTGGAATTACTTGACATAAATTAACTTATCTCAAATAGGGGTTGGTAGTTGATTGCAGTTGATAAATGGCAATGAAAATTAGAAAAATAGATGACTACAACAATGCATGATTAGAGGTAGAGTATGTGGATATTTATGGACATGACCATGCTCCCTAGACAATAATGTAAGGCTAATGTTTACATTCACTGTAGACCTGTCCACATTGACTGTGATGAAACATTGATGATTTCACCTTTTACACCTATGTCTTATTGATTGGGATGAGATGTTTTTATTCTATTTGTATCTCAAAAAGATCATTTTTTCCTTCTTTCTAATTTTGAAACCTTATGGGTCTTAATGAAAGCTTCAAACATAAACAAATAGAGGGGTAGTGTAATGCACTGAGCTAACCCCAATTATACTCTTAATGATTTAATTTTATCTATGTATATAGATACTCTAGAGATAAAATCAATCCATGTGTATCTCTCCCATCTAGGGAGATTGTACAATTATGCTTATTAACTATATGTATGGTGATAGAAATATGGATTTGATACTTAAAAATTATAACTATTAACTTGACTTGAGATGCTTCAGACATGGATTACAATTACTCTTAGTGAATGATCTTAAGTTTGGAAGGAATAAGACATTTTATCAATGTGTATTAGTGTATAAATGTTTAATAGATAGTGTGAATCTAGGAAATTGAGTCCCATAGTAATGTTTTTTTTTCCTGTAGAGGTAAACATTTTGATAATATCCTTTAGCCAACCTTGAAAAACATGTGAAAAGAGTCAAATTAATATTTAAGTTATATAAATTAGTCTACTTATTTGGCATGGGGATAAAACCCCTCTATCTAGAAAGGTTTATGGTAGTGGAGTTGTCTACTTAGGGTGGACCTATCCTAGAGAGTCAAGGAAAATTATCCTGAGTTTGATAGTAACTTGTGATATAAATATAAAGAGGTTTGACCACTGACCATGAAAGATATATGTGTATTATTAATGATAAATAAAGGGTCAAGCTTGCATATAGATAAATTGCTTTTAAGGCAATGTTGAATAAGGGTCATGTATTTTCATGTAATTTAAGGGGTTCACGATGATTCAAAAATTAACATCTTCATGTTCATTTGACCAATTGTGCAGGGAATTCATTTTAGAAAACTAAAACAACACATGAACTTTTAATTTGCTTATATTTAAATTTTTAAAAGTCTGAACATTGAAATTTGAAATTTGAAATTTGAAATGAGAGAAATGGAGTACATTTGTAAGGAGATACCACCATTTGTCCATGTAACTTGTAAAACCATGATGTAACAATGGAGAAACATTCCCTCTTATTAAATTAGTTTTAGATATAGTTCCTTATATTTACACCATGAAGAGTTGAAAATGATCAAGTCCCAATTTTAGATAACTAATCAATCCTTAAAGTTAAAAAAATGCATAATATGAATATAATTAATGGGTACAAGAAGCAAATGTACTAATCCAAATAAGGTCATATCATGATGGGTTCACTAGATGTGATGCCAAGGCCATTGAATGCCACTATAATTGAATATACATCACTTACAATATAAATATGGAATCATAAAATGGGTTCACTAAAAGTAATGGCAAGTTTGTTGAGTGTCACTAGACTTGAAAGTACATTATGCACAATAGAATGAATCAGACTACTACTAACAAATCTAGATTTTATTTTCAAGATTGAAATATAATTAATAATATTTATTTCACCATGATGATTGCGTTTCCAATACATTTGGATTAAAATATCAATAATTTATCTTAGAATTCATAAACTGTATTACAGTAAATATGTGCATGAACTAATCATGTCTTTTAATATTTTAAAGATGTATATATATGTGCCTGAACAAATTTTATGAGATTTTTAATTTTTAAATATGTATATTAGAGCATGAATGAGTATCATGTCCCATATAACTATGCCAAAATGATATATAATGCCACACATTTATATGATCAATTGTAATTATACATGAAACTTATAATTTACATTCTTTTAACTATTTTGCATATGACCATGTATATGCATCCACGTGTGTATAATTTTATACTTAATTTTTTGCAAAGTGAGATTATATGTATTTCATATGCCATTATAATTTGTATCAATGTGCCAATTTCTTTACTACATTCAATTTTTAAATTTCTTTAAATCTTTGAAAACTTATACTTTATCATATAATCTAATTTTTTATTACTTTAAATATTTGAAATACTATATAGTGTATTGAATATTTTAAACATGTATTCCTAACCTTAGAAGTGTCTATTTTTTGCATATTATATATTTTGTGTTTTATAATATACTTGACTTATCAGAGTTGATGATCTACTTATATATAGTTGAATAATAGTCAATAACTCCTTTGAGGGAGTTGTCTTCTTCTTGGCATGTTTAGCTTGGGGAGATTATCTCATCCAAATAAAATATGGGAAAGTGGGAGCACCCATTTCACTAGAATATATATAATTTATAGGAGATGAGATAATATATGTTGTACAATAATGTTTTTTTCTTCTTTAAAAAATCAATTGGAAAATAATTTTTTAATAATAATTTCAATTCAAAAGGTTTTTTACCCAATCGTATATACTTTTCAAGGTTGATAAAAATAAATTAACATTAAAACAAATCCATTTATCAATTGGAATTATGTACATAGGATATCACCTCAAAATTTAAAATAAACATGTGAATTTATTTCTCTACATCTCCTAATACCAACAAATTATCTCGACCTTTTCCAATAGTAAAAAATCAAAATACGCTAAGAATTTTTTATCAAAACCTTTCATCTCCATCAAAATGTTTTTGGATTTGTATTCGGTAAAAATGATAGTAGCTTGAAATTGTTACTCATAGAACCATTAGTCTTCAAGGGACTTTAAGTATGTGATATAAAAATACAAATAATTTAAGTAACACTATATCTAATTGAGCACCATCTTATCAATATCAATGTTCGAGGGTCCCTTACCCATAAAATTATTTAGGTGAAATATTACAAGGGTCTAGATTATCAAAATAAATCACAAGGTAAATAACTAAAAAATATAGAAAAACAAAGAACACTAGAGATGACTATTACCAATTAATTTTACAAAATATAGCCATGACATAAAAATACCAAAGCCATAATGGAAGGTACTATAAAGTTCTAAGGTTGTAGAATCTAGAACCAATCCAAGTCACCATCCAATTATAACAAAATTAGCTTATATCCAAGAGCATTAAACACAACCTAAACTTGGTCTAAAATGAGAATCCAAGATGTAACAACGCCAACCATGCCCTCACCAGCCACCTCAATAGCCTATGAAACACTAAACACCTCCATAATCCCAAACTACCTTGCTACATCCACAAGAAACTTCATAAAAACCCAAGATCCAAGTAAGAGGTTAAAGTTATAACAAGATCAAGATGCTAAAACAACACTATAAAATGACATGGAAAATCAAAGGAAACACATGATAATATACTATTCACCACACCAAGAATGAGAACCCACAGACTAATAGAACTTAAATATGAAACCAAGCTTAAAAATACCCAATATCATCACACCTCTCAAGAATGCATGGAAAAACCATCATCCTTAGCATGGGATATAAAAATCCCTACTCCCAAATGGATAAATTAGAGGGCCATGTATAGGTGAAGTGGTGGAATACACTTTAGCCTATTGATAAATCTAT
>JARHVA010004999.1:1280000-1300000 GCA_037957365.1 Torreya grandis
GAAATATATTTTGAAAAATTGGGCATAAGAATGAGTACACATGTTGGAATGTGAACCATGCTACCACTCCTAGAAAACATTAACTGAAAACAAAATCCATATCAGTACTATAAATTTTAGAGTAATTTTTGAGATCTCATTTCTTATTTTTAATAAATGGATCATATATTTTGTGGTTGTTGATCCATTTTTAATATGTGTGTGTGTGTGTGTGTGTGTGTGTGTGTGTGTGTGTGTGTGTGTAAACATATTTATATATATACTCTCTTTTTGAGGTGTTGGATTGGTACTTGTTCCCTAAAATAACTCATCTCAAAAGAAAACATCATGTGCATTGTATGTTTAAATATAATATAGTAAAAGATATTATAACCATTGAAAAAAAATTATAAAATATGTACGTAGCCATTAAAATGTATCATCATGTAATGCTCAATAGTAATACATGACTCAATAGAGTACGAGGATGTGAAAGGGATGGAAAATAATACGTATCATTATGAGTATTATGATAATCAATTATAACCATTGAAAAATCATTATATAATATGTATATAGCCATTAGAATGTATCATCATGTAATGTTCAATAGTAATATATGACTTAATGGAGTATGAGGATGTGAAAGGGAGGGAAAATAATATGTATCATTATGAGTAGTAGGATAAACATGTAATATCTCCATGTGATACCATATATTATAGATATCATTGTGAAAATTTTGATACTTATCTATAACCTTATACAAGTATTAGATAATCATTGGAAACCCACATGCCCAATTTATGAAGGTGTCAAAATATGGTAAAATATGTATGATCTATAGTAACACCCTTTGAAAAAATGTTTTTAGGATAATGTGATGTATTGACATATAAATAATATAGGATAATAAGACAAATGGATGTGATATTATTTGTATAAAGATAATTAAATTATTATATATCATAGAGGAAGATACTTATGTATGATACCACAAGAGGAAATATATATATATAAAATAGGTGAATCTCATATGTGCATAATTCCCCTTGTGGCAAGGAAGACAAAATTTTAATAAATGAAGCTTTAAAGGGTAAAATGCATGCCACAAATGGTGGTTAGTATTATCTTTAGTATGACAAGTATTATGGTGTCCTTAACAATGTAGGATTAAAATAAGTGAAAATATCACAAGGAACGGTTGGGTATTATGCCCCCAAATTAAATAGATGTGTCTCATGAATATAAATTATTGCAGAGGATAGTAAACAAGATGGGATCACACATTCCCCCTTCAAGGTTTAAATTTAGTATATGTGTTGACTAATTTTATCACTAGGTCAAATTAAGTCAACCCCCTGTAAGTTCAAACTTTAATAAGCTATCCTATATTGGAAAATTTCTACCATGGTCATTAATGAGGGAAAATAAAAAAAATCTTGTCACATTTGTATAGTTTGTCTCATGTCATATCATGCCACCTTTTGGCCATTTGAATGAGTTGTATAAGTTTCCACTAAGGAGAAGTGTGTCAAAGTGAAATCTAACATCCTAAATGTTATAAAATGTTAAAGGAACTATTTTGAAACTGACATGATGAATATTTAACATTAAAATCAATATCACTTGAAACAAGGGGATTTTTAGTTGTTGTATAGACTACATAATAGTTTTGGCACATGTGATTACTTTAGGAGGGTCCCTCTAGATCCCCACAAGTCCTCTCCAGGCTCAGGTAGCTTTAACATCTCAAAAAATGGTGAAAACTGATCCCTTTATCTCTTATCTCTCTCTTGGGTAGGTCACATAAGTCAAATGATTTTCCTTTAGTACATACATAATAAGTAGAATTAAAGGGAATGTACTTGGTGGAAGTTATTACTTCCTTTGTACTTTTATTTCATTGCAATAGTTATAGGATCAGTAATTTATGCTCTATGAACAATCTTTAATATTGTTGATGTCTTCATAATTCCTACACATCCCCAACACCTCAATTTTATTATCTATTTTCATTGGTCTAATGCCTTCAAGTGATATACATGTACTTGAAGAATATGACCATCCTTATCATATGGTTTCAATCTAGTTTTCATGTGTCATCATGGAAAGTAAGAAGGATCACACTCATTATGATAAAAATGAACACCATTAGTATGTAAGACATTTTTTTCATGAGTACCAAGGTTTGTATTTTATGAGTGACTTCAAATCAAGGTAACATACATAGGTTTCTACTCTCAAAGCATGGAAGTTAGTTTCTTTGTTAAATATTTACATGGAAGACTTAAATGGTGATTGAGGTAAGTTTCTAAAGCACTAAGTAAAGACTAATTAGAGATGAAATATGTATACAATTATCTACAATCACCTATAGGTATGTATAAGAAATGGAAGAGCTATCCAAAACCCAAGACAGATCTTGTATTCAATTTCATGGCTTGAATGGAGTTTTCAATACATTCAGGGTTCATTAACATAATCAAGAACACTTCATTGACACATATGCTAAGTCAAGTCAAGAAAGTTTCTCAATGGGAACAATTACCTTATTTTCTCTGAAAAAGGACTCTGTTCCATAAAGTGTCATATGTTGGTAAGTGTTGATGAGGTTTGAGTAAGTCATATGGATCCATTATTGCAGCCTAGACCTAGAGTTCACCTTTGAACATGAAAAGAAGATGTTAGGTCAAAGGAAGAGGATGGATAGTGAAAATTCAAGTAAAATAATCTTAACTAGGAATATTTAGTAACTATAGTGCCTTTGAGGTCAAATAAATTTGTGGTAACATAATGTGGAAGTGACAACTAATGCATTATTAGTAAGATAATGATGTATTATCACAAAGCATAAATGACTCTATTCAGGTGTGATTTCTCTAATTAATTGAAGATAAAAAATTATGTAATGATAGTCAAGAATATGACCACCTTTATGAATCTCATGATTCTCCAAATGAAACATCTATAGTCTAATTACATACCTATAGTGCATTGATAATAGAGAGATGAGAGGATGGTTTCAAGGTAGAGATGAATACATTAAAGTGTGGGATGGTACTTAGTGAAATTAATATAATATTTAAATGTGATATAAAAAATTCAAGGACATATAAACATCTATAAAATACTTTCAACTTCTTCCCTAATTTCCACCTATAGGTTGCACAGTCATCATATATTACATATTAGCTCATGCACATGAGAGACGTATGTTTGGTTGATGAGCATAGATATAGTATGAAGATGAACACATAAAAACCACTCTTAGATTTATGAAATCATGTTTCTTTATGATTTCAATAAATAATATGAATAGAGACAATCATATTTAAAGTTTCTCAAACTCTGTCAAAATCTTACACACAATCATAATCTACAAACTAGTCTTTGGAATTTTTGATGTTGAAGGCCCCATGTGTATACTAAAGAATTTAAACTTGGTATAGAAGGTCATAATGACATAATATAAACCTCAATAGTATATTTTTTGTCCTACCATTAAGTCATATGTCCTTTATTCTATCATAAACATGAGTCACTCTAGTAATAACATAACCTATAGGCATAATATGTGAACAATAAGAGGATGAGATGAAAATGTCTTACTGACTAGAAAATGATGTGAAAGGTTGTATTTAAGGTTAAAAAATCTGAATAAGTACCTACAATCAATGAAAACTCTCATAAGTTATCACAAGCTCAAATACATAGTTTAGGTTTGCTAGGCCTAAACCCTCATGACCTCTATCTTGTTTCAGATTAGTATATGACATTTAAAATTAATTTAATAAACTCTATATAGGAATGGAGGAATGGTAAGGATCACTATTTTACAGGTAATAACACACAAGTGGTCATTTTGGCCTAATCCTTTAACAAACCTATCCATAATGTAGTATAAGATCTCAAGAGCCAACTTCATTTGATAATATATATATGTATGAGCTACATGTTGCCTCAAGATCTTATGGGTAGATTAAGAGGGTCCTATACTCCAAAATTGTGGATTTGATTTTAAGTTTGAATGTCTAACCTTTATGAATTATCACAAAGAATTAAAACAACTCAAAACCCTTTTAAAACCCTTGTACAAACCCGATGGAGAAAAAATTTATGGGAATGCATATAGAATAGATAATTTGACCTAAAATATGATTTTTACTTTTATGCCACTCTTCTAGGCTCCTTGACATCTAAATTTTATGTATTATCACTTATATAGATAAACCTAATTCTAGTTTTTCTTCAAGTTTTGATGTGTTTCATAGGTGAAAAAAGGGAGTAATGAATAAATATCATTGTGGAAGGTGTTTAGAGACTAATCCTAAGCCCTTATACTCATTTATCACCTTGGTTGTGATTGGAAACCCCTTTGATATACTATTCATCATAGGCACTCTTAAACAACATAGTGAGAAAGCAAAGTATCTACCTAGTGTAAAGATGAGAAGTGTTCTTTAAATTTCATTGAGATCTAATTGATAGACTAGAGGATAAATAAGGTTTATGTGATTTGTATAGAACCTAAAAAATTAACCTTATAAAGAAACTACAAATCATTTAAGTGATAGGTGTAATCTTTGAGGGATAGAAGGATAATGAGTGGTTGTTAAAGAGTGAATGGTAGTAATAAAGGGGAGGCTATCGGTTATGGAAGGTATAAATACTATCACGATCTTGTTTCATCTTATCAGATGATAATATATGTGGCAATGACTTCAATGGAATTTTTGTAAAATCAAGTGAACTCCTCATCATCAGCATAGTTTCAATAAGGATAGTTAAGAGTCTATATGCCAACTTGAGGAAGATGATATGTTTATGATGAACACTTGTCATGAAGGACTTCATAGTCTATTTTATAACTCATTCTCTTACATTTTAAGTAGTTTTCTTATCTTGACACTTGGAATTGTTATCCTTGAACATCACTTCTTATCTCTCCTCTCATATGCTCTATATATGCAAGCCATTTTGGCATTGTAAAGTAATACACAACTAATATAGTGAAGCCATATTATTTTGAAATATTCATTTTCATTGGAATAAGGTTTTGAATTCAATTTTATCTCTACAAATATTATGTATGTCAAGTAGTCTACTTGGATGTTATGTTATGAATTTCTTCTCCTTGCTTAGATTCTTCTATTGTATGCATTGTGTGAGTAGTAGCATGTCTTATAATAGTTCTCATAAAGTGTATGTGTTTCTTAAGTGTTCCTTAAATTACAAAGGAGACTAGTAGTTTCTAGTATCAAAAATCCTTTTCACCCACCTCTAGATATGCATAGCAATATGCCTCTATGAGAAACACTTATGCTAGAAGGACATAAATTTGTAGTCAATTTTAGTGGTTTTCTTTCATAGTGAAAATGCAAGTATTTTTGTGGAAATATATTTGGTGTATCATCTCCATTAGTATAGGTTACTTTAAGTTTATTTCTTCCCTTTTCAACCACAATAATGATTGTTTTATTTTAGTGTATGAGCCTAAAAGATAAATCAAGGGAGTTAGCCATTTAACCTATAAGTTTACCTCTACTATAGGAAATGCACAATCCTAGAGGTAATCTCATATTAGCCAAATGTTGGAGAGGGATGAAAAACCTCTTATAAGGGTGAAATATTTGGTCATAATAGTTTTGGCATGCCTAGTGGGACCAAGGTCCAAAAGAGTAGAAGGATTTTTGTTGTGTTCTTCTTACCATCAACATTTGAAAGGATTCAAGCAAACACCAATGGAAATTATGAATGCAATCTACTAGTTATAAGCAGACTAGGTACTTGTTATAAAATAATTTGTTAAAAGTCTTATGTTTCATTTGAATAATTAAGTTAATATGGTTTTTCATGTTGAAAATTTTCACTATACACCTCCTTATCAACCTTGTATTTACCCATACTATGTTTCTCATCAAACCTATCAATGTTGTTACCAACCCTATGGTTAGCCTATTCCTTTTTCATATGGTTATGAAGTTGTTGAATAACCTTGTGAATAATCCATGAATAAGGATATCAAGAAGATAATATTAAGAAACTTTAAGAATAAATCCAAGATTTTAAAAGGTAGATTCTTAGAGGTAGTCTTCCCCAATGGCCCTATCCATCCTGTCAAGATCCTAGACAACCTTTTCAAGATCCATACCAAAACCCCTATTCCTATCCTCCTAATTCAATTATACCTCAAGTTAAATCCTTATTTGCACTCAATCCATATTTATTAAAATCAAAAATGTTGATGAAGAAATGGGATAAAGAGCTTGATGTGATCCCTACTCATTTCATAGAGAAGGTGAGAAAGGTAGTTCAATTCCTTATGAATAAGTGGAGATTGATCGAGGAGGAAAACAACTATATCATCAATGAATATTTGGATGAAATTATATGTTATATCCAATGGTGGGTTGATAGGCTTAAAAGGTTATAAAGTAAATGATTTGAAGATCAACATGTAGCTATGGAAGAAGACTATGAATAAGTTGAAAATTTGGATGAAGATAATGTTTTTCACTCTCCGCCTCAAGAGTATTATAATTTTGCACAAATTTTTTCTCATTATACTTAACCCCATGAAATCATTCATGATTCTCAAGAGTAGCCTTAAAATGAGCCTAATAGCCTCAAAGTTCCAACTTGGAACCAAGTAATGAAGTCTTGGGGAAATAAAGATGAAGAGAGTGAGGAACATGAAGTTGATGTCAAGAAGGAGAACCTTGTGTGTGTTTAAACCTCATTTCTCTCTCCTCAAAAAGATATTGCTTTTACTTCATGTAATTGTATCTAAGAAGAGTTCCAACTCAAGAAAGAGGCCTTAGTTGAGAAGGTAGGAGATGAAGTTGTAGCTATTAAATAGCTTCAAGAAGATAATGAGAAGAATGAAGTGGTTGATAAAGAAAATTAAATGTCTATATATTAGCATAACCTTATCTCTCTCCAAGAATTCTTTCAATTATCTCCTTCCTTATCCATACCCATTCATGGGCCTTACATTACACCTCCTACTCCCTCTCCAACCCATTAACTTATTCATCACCCTTCCACCTCATCCCCTCTTTAAGGAGAACCCATTTTATGGGAGGAAAGCAAAGAAGAGCAAACTTAGTTTAAACCTGATGAAGAAGATGACACTGGTGTTTATGAAAAAGAGATCATTATATGGACTACCCTTGGTGAGTAAAACCACAAGAAAACCTTCTTTATTCAAAAAAGAGAAGATGTAGATGAAATTACAGCTATTCATAAACAGCTTAATCAACTCATGTGGCAGACCTATTTGCACATGTTCAATAAATATGAAGTTCTTAAGAATATAGTTTTTGAAGGAAAGAAAAATGATATTGTTAAAGAGAAATATAAGGTTCTTATTGAATAAACAAATCTTTAATAACATTGCCAAGATTTTCAAATACATGATGGTGTAATCTATGATGACTATGACATTCATGAACATGGTCAAAAGGATGAGTTTTAAGAGGTTGTGTTTCTTGAGGATAAAGAAGACAACAAAGATGATTCGAAATATAATATTGAACTTCTCCAAGAACTTGAAGATTTTTTTCAAAGTTGAATTTAAAGTACATAATAAGATAGAACAAGATGTCCTCATAGAGAATAATGATGAAGATTGGATTGAATATACAAATCTCCCTTAAGAGCTTGAAGATCTTGTAGATAGTAATAAATCTTATCCATTCAAAGTACCATGGAATTTAAAGAAACATGCTTTATTGGGGCATCATTGAGTTAAGTTACAGCTGAAGAGTCTCATGAGAAGGTTGAGATTATTGAAGTGCAAAAAGAGTTGACATTAATAGGTGATATGATTGTAGTTGTTGTGGTTACATTGAATATCATGCTAAGGATATTGGAAATCATCAATAAATTGAATACATAAAATGCAATGGTCAAAGAGTAACATATTTCAAACATTCCTTCATCTCATGGAGAAATATATGGTGAAAATTTTACCTTTAATTCAAGAGGGTAAAGTTGCCTCAGGTTAGTTTGTACATATTATATATTTTAAAAGTTGTTTACCTATTTTCCACAAGTGATTAGACATCACAAGTGTGTTTGATTTGTTTTCTTGTCTTGTGTTTGTTTCCTTTTTCCATTTAGTGTGGTTTGGTGTCCTTTTAGAAGCATTTCAATGTCAAATGTAGTGTATAGGTGACTCCATTTCCCAAGGATAGGAGAAGGTAACTAGTTCTTAGCATAACAATCTTTCCACCCCTAGAAAATTACCAAAATGTTGACTAATTTTACCCCTAAGTCAAATTAAGTCAATCTCCATGCAAGTTCAAACTTTCATAGGGTCTCCTATGATATAAAATGTCCACCATGATCATTACTTAGGTTAGATAATATGTTTTTATCCTTGTCACATTTGTATAGTTTCTCTCATGTCTTATTATACCACCCGTTAGCCATTTGAATAAGATTTATAGTTTTTCACTAAGAATAAGTTTTTCAAAGTGAAATATAACATCCCACATGTCAAAAAATGTCGTAAGAACTATTTTGAAGCTAACATGATGTTAGTTCAACATTAAAATCACTATCACTTAAAAAAGGGGAGTTTCAGTTGTTGTATAGACTACATAACAATTTTGGCATGTGACTACCTTAGGAAGGTCCCTTTAGATCCCCATAGGTAATATTCTAGATCAGGTTGCTTTTATAGATCCAAAAGTGTTTAAAATTGATACCTTTCTCTCATTGCTCTCTTAGGTAGGTTAAAGATGTCGAACGACTTTCCTTCAGTGTGGATATTATGCAGAGTTAAAGGTAATGAACTTGGTGGATGTTAGTACTACCTTTGTACTTTAATTTTAAGGAAATAGTTATAGGATTGATGATATTTTATCTATGAATAATCTTTAAAAAATTTGATGCCTTCAAACTACCTACACATTCCCAACACCTAAATTTTCTTTGATGTTTGCATTGGTCTAATGCTTCCAAGTGATATATGTGTTCATGCAGAGTATGACCATCCTTCTCACATGGTTTAATTATTATTTACATGTGTGATCATGTAAAGTAAGTAGTACCACCATCATTATGCTATAAATCAATTCCATTGGTTTGCAAGAGTGTTTTCATCATTAGCAAGGTTTGTCTTCTCTGAGTAACTTCAAATCAAGGAAACACACCCCAGTTTCTTCTATCAAAGAATTGAAGCTAGTTTATCCTAAAATATTTTCATGAAAAGACTTAAATTTTTATTGAGATATGTTCTTAATGCACTACGTAAAGACTTATTATATCTATAATATATATAATCATCTACAATCATCTGTAGTTATGTACAAAAAATGGAAGAGATATCCAAAACCCAAGACACATGTTATATTCAATTTCATGACTTGAATGGAGTTCTCAAGTAATTCAAGTTTCATTAGCATATTCAATAATAATTCATTGACACCTATGCTCATTTAAGTTTAGAAAATTTATTAATGGGAACAACTACCTTAGTTTCTCTGAAAAAGGGATATGTTCCACAAAGTGTCATCTATTGGTAAGGGTTTATGAGTTCTAAGTAAGTCCTATAGATACATTCTTTCATCCTAGACCTATAAGTCACCTTTGAATATGAGAAGAATATTTTAGGTCGAACAAATAGGATGGTGATTAAATTTTTAATTTAAGCAAATCTTGATTGTGAATATTCAATAACTACAGTCCCTTTTAGTCCAAATGAACCTATGGAAACATAATGTGCAAATGACAACTAGTACATTGTTAGTAAGATAATGATGCATGGTCATTAAGAATAAATGAGTCTATTTAGGTGTGATTAATCTAATTACTTGAATATAAACAAGGCTATAAGGTAAATCAAGCATATGACCACCTAAATGAATCTCATGATTCTCCAAATGAAACATCTAAAAGCTGATTATAGATATATAGTGCATTGATAGTATAGAGATGAGAGTATGGTTTCAAGCTAGAGATGAATACATTAAAGTGTGGGATTATCCTAAGTGACCTCAAGAGAAGATATAAGGGTGAGATACAATGTTTAAGTACATATAGACATCTATAAAAAAAATCAACTTCTTCCCTAATTGACACCTACAGGTGACACAATCAGCATATACTATAAATTAGCTCATTACCATGAGATATGTATGATTCATTGATAATTAGAGATATAATATGAATATTAACACATATAACCACTCTCATATTTATGAAAACATGTTTATGTGTGATTTAAAGAAACAATATGAGTAGAGATAGTCTTATCTGAAGTTTCACAAACTCTATCAAAATCTTTCACAAATTTATAATCTAGAAATTAGTCTTGGGAATTTTTGATGTTGAATGTTCCATGGGTATAGTCAGGAATTAAAACTTGGTGTGGAAGTTACTCATGACCTAATGTAAGCCTCCATGGTCTCATTTTTTCTGTACCATTAGGGGAAATGTCCTTTGTTCTATCACAAACTTGAGTCACTCTAGTATCAACATAACCTATAGACCTAACATGTGAAGGATAAAAGGATGAGATTAAAGTGTCTTAGTGACTAAAAATATGTGGATAAGTACCTAAATTCAATGGAAACTCTAACAGGTGGTCACAAATGCAAATACATATTATAGGTCTGTTAGGCCTAAAACTAGGACTAAAGCCTCATGAGCTATATCTTGTTTAATATTACTATATCACCTTTATAATTCATTTGAAAAAAATTATATGTGAGTGGATGATTGTTAAGTATAATTATTTTATATGGAATAATACAAAAGTGGTCATTTTGGCCTAATTCTTCATCAAAACTATCCAACTTTAATTTTTCATAGCTATATTAATGAGATGCATGATTAATCTAGTACTTAGGGTTAGATTAGGAGGGTCTTATATTCCAACTTTGTGGATTTGGTTCTAAGGTTTAATGTATAACCTTTATGAATCATCACTAAGAACCAGAACAACTCAAAACCCTCCTAAAACCCTTGTACAAACTTGATAAAAAATAAATGAATGGGAATGCATATAGAAAGGGAAATTTAACCTGAAATATGATTTTTACTTATTTGTCACTCTTACAAGATCCTTGACATCTAATTTTTCCATACTATCACTGGTATGGACAGACCAAATTTTGGGTTTTTTGCAAGTTTTAATGTGTTTCACAGGTGTAAAAAAGGATTGATGAATAAAGATCATTGTAGAAGGTGTTTAGATACTTTTCATAATTCATTTCATTTAATTCTCACATTTTTTGTACATGAAAACTCCTCTACTATATTTTTTTATCACAGATAGTCTTGAACAAAATAGTGAGAAAGTAAAGTGACTGCCTAGTGTGAAGATAAGAAGAATTGTTTGAGTTTCATAAATAAGTTCTAAGTGAGTCATCTAACACCTCTATAATGAACCTTTTTGAGAAACGTCATGTAACTTAAGTGACAAGTGTAAGCTTTGAGGCTTAAAATCCTAATGAATGGATGATAGAGAGTGAATGAGTGACAAAGGGGAGGGTATCTATTATGGAAGGGATAAGGAATGTCATAATATTATTTCATCTTCTTGGATCATAATATATGTGGCAAGACTTATGTGGTGGTTTTGGACAATCAATTGAACTCCCCATCATCAGGGTAGTTTCAAGATGGATAATGAAGAGTCTCTATGACATATTAAAAAAAGATGTTATATTTATGATGAAAAATTTTGATGGAGGACTTCATATCTTATTTTACAACACATTCTCTTACATTGTAACTAGTTTTCACATCTTAACACTTGGCATTAGGACCCTTGAACTTCACTTCTTCTCTCTCCTCTCTTATGCTCTATAAATGCAAGCCATTTTGGCATTGTGAACTAGTACACACCTAGTGTGGAGAAGCCTTGTTGGTTTGACATATTTATTTGCATTGGAATAAAGTTTTGAAGTTGATGTTATCTCTACAACTCTTGCATAATTATTTCAATTAGTGTATTTGGATATTAAGTGGTGAATACACTCTTGAACCTACTTTATGATCTTGAGATGCTAATGCATATAGGTTAATCACACTATGATAAAATACTCTAATTTATATACCCCATATATTGAAGTTAAAAATCATTATTGATTTTACTATAGAAACACCACTTGTATCAAAATTTGAATAGAACCATTGAGAGATCATATGATGTTTACCCATTTTTTTCTTCTCAAGAATAGTTATAAGCAACATGATATTTAAAATAAATTATATTTCTTCTTAGATTACATGAATGTTGATTTTTAACTTGTCTAAGAACAATGGTTTGAATAAGATGATATGCTCATAATTTCTCTCATTTTTATGGTATTCTAAGGATGATTTGATTTGATTAGAGGTTTTGAGGAAGGTGAAGTAATTTTAGGTGATTTTTATCACATATTTAAAATCTAAGATAGGTTTTTGAAAAACTAAAATAAAATGAAGTTTTATGGAAGTTTTCAACAAAATATGATGTCCTTTGGCTAGGATCAACCATACACTCCAAAAATTTATCTCATCATAAGAAGATCAACCAAGCCAATTTTAACATTTATAGTAAAATTGTATAGTGAGTATTTTTTAAAAATATAACATGTCTTAAAATGTTATATAGTGAAAATGAATAATTTATTTTATTAGTTTGATATGTTTCTTTCTAAACTAAATTACAAGACATAAAATCAAATTATAAATAATACTAAACTTTCTTGGTGAGAAAAATATGAAAAACATGGTGTATTTATATGACAAAATCTCAAAGATTTAAATATAAATAAATTCACACAAAGAATCTTGATGAATGTTTCATATTCATCATTAATTAATTTAAGTTTATTATGAAGGTAGAGAACATAAGTTGTGCATTCATTATAGAGACATCAACAAAATTAATATTTAGTATAGGTTAACCTTCACATGAATGAACAATTTGATGGATTATTTAGTTATATCATAATAATTCAATAAGAATAAAATGAACAATTGATATTGCTAAATCTAATTTGGTTCTATGAAAAATTTGTAAGCAGAGATGAATATGTTGAGGATGAATGGAAAGCATGCACAAAACCATTAAGTTTGTATAAAACAACATTATTATTTTATTTCATGGAAGAAGCATTAATCCATGATAAGAGAAATTATGCATATCTTTAGGTTTGATGCATAAATAATTAATCAAAGAGGAAATTAATGGCAAACTAGGAAGTCATTTAGGAAATGACAAAATAAATGCATTGTTGGCTAAAAACTGTTATTGGAAAAAGATAAGTGGAGATGTGTGAAAGTATGTATAGGAGTGAAATTTTTACCAGTTGTCATAACATAATTTTATAACAACCATTGTGTATTTTAAAGTAACCATGGAAACATATCAACATGGATTTTATTTTAGGATTTCTTATAACTCAGAGAGGCCATGAACTTATATATGTAATTACTAAGATATTTTGAAAATTTATAAATTTCATTACATGAAATAAAATTAAGGATGTTATGCATATAGATAATTTGTTTCTTAATTTCCACATATCATAATGTTTGATAGAGATACAAAATTTTCTAGAAATTTTTTGAGGAATTTGTTGAAGAGGCTGAATACCAAGCTATACTCAACATATTATCCTCAGACTAAATGACAAAAATATATGGTTAATATAAGCATTTGTAATAAATTGATTTGTTTGATTATAGGAAAACTAGGAATGTGAGTTTTAATTCTAGCATAAAATGAGTTTTCTTATGACAATTCAATTAATAATATCACTAGAAGGACCCCATTTCAAATTATTTATGCAAGTAGTCAAAAATTAATCACAAAATTTAATAGCATCTAAGTTATAATAATGAACATAACTAAGTCATAATACTTTGTTGATTGCATATGCAACTTACATCATTAAAATAAAATTGAAATGAATCACTACTTACTAAAAAAGGTTCATAATGATGTAAAGAGAAGTAAAATAGAGTACCAAGTGGGCAAACTATTAATTAGACCACCTTTTAATGAGATATTTTCAAATGGAACATATGAAAATTTGAAATTTAATATGATTAGACCATGAATATTTTTGTGAAAACTTTCATTTAATGAATACGCAATTGATTTCTCTATAGGCATAAATATTTTACCCATTTTCAATGTGGCAGAGCTATATTCTTATCATCAAAGACAAGATAGTGAAGATAATGTTAGTGAAAACTCTAAATAATTTAATTAGAGATTTAAAATGCTTGAGAAAGAGCATGACAATATGGAAAAAGTGATTGATACAAGAGACAAAAAATTATGTGGAAGGAGTATATAGATTTTTTGGTAAAATGAAAAGGCCAAGGTACTAAAGATTTGACTTGGATGAGAATTAGAAAACAAATTAATTATAGATTACATCTCAAGAATATCATGAAAGGCACTTGAGTATGAGATCATGGTAATTTTATGGATTTGGAGCATCTGATTTCATAATTAATCCTACAACAAACAAAATCATTACATTATAAAATAAGAAGTTGGTAGTTATGTGCAAGCCTTTGATTTTACACAAGTTATTCTATGTATCTATTATGTGCACATTATTTTATTAATCACAAAATTTTATATTATATGAAACTTATGTCACTTGAGAAACATTTTGCAAATTTTATTGAAGTTTGTTATCTAGCCATGCACAACTTTGTTAGGTTCACGTAGAGGAGGAGAATTGAGGTCTTACAATGCTAGAGTATTTTTTTTCATGTTGTTGAGTGAATAATTTTTTGTCTTATTATTAGCATGCTTGGATCGGGGAGAGTATCATATCCAAAAAAATATATGGAAAAGTGGAAGCATCCATTTCATATATATATATATATATATATATATATATGAATGATGAGATAAATATATTTTGTATAATTATGTTTTTATTCTCTTTAAAAAATTAATTAAAATAAATTAATAATAATTTCAGTTCAAAAAGTGTTTTTCCTAATGGTATATATTTTTAGGGTCAATAGAAATAAATTAACATTTAAAAAAACTTAACTATCACTTGGAATTTTGTGCTTAGAATATAACTTCAAATTTTAATATAATAATGTGAATTTATTTCTCTAAATCTCCTAATAACAATCAAATTATATCTTAATATTTTCCATTAGTAAAAAATCAAAGTTCTCTAAATTTTTATCAAATCCTTTCATCTCCATCACAATTATTTTGGGTTTGTATTAGATAAAAATGATAATACCGTAAAACTATTCCTCATAAAAGCATTAGTCTTTAGGGGCCGTTAACTATGTGATATAAAGATAAAATCAATTTAAGTAACATTGTATCTACTTGAGTAAGACATGATATACGTTTTTTGATTTAACATGATCACATAAAACATAGATTTTTTATACATGGTCTTTTGTCCATTGTCAGTCTCTCTAAAAAATTTAACTGTATATCACTCAATTTTGAAAAATTCATAGTATTATTCCTTTGAATAGTATAAATTTTCCCTATCAAATTATTTATAAACAAAAATTATTTAAGAGTGGTATCAATCCATTCAAATACACAAAAAATAAATTCCTTAATAATGACTAAATTGATTGAGCTTTGATCTATATGTTGGATATTCAATTAAAACTATTGGACCTCATGTAAAAAAATTTCTCTTTGTTCTTAGACTAAAACCCTTATTCATAAAGAGGTAAACTTTTAGAATAATGGACCCATTTATTTAAATCTTAAAAGTTTGGGTTAAAATGTATTTCACAAATGAGGTCCAATTTTATAATTAAATATTTTCAAAGGGATAAAATGATAGTAATTATAGGAAAGCATAATTTTTTTTTTCTTTTAATCAGTATTTATTTTATGTTATAAACTTGTTTTCATTGGTTACTTGATGTTTTAGTTCCCAAGATTTCCTGGAACATTTCATGTTATTAGAGATTACTTGTAGTGATAGCACATCTTTTCAAAATGGAAAGGAAGATTTGTAGATTATAGAAGGTAGGAAGAAGGAATTGAAAACATAATTATAATTTTCAGGCGTTCATAGTGATTTTCATTAAATCAATATCTAAACCCTTTTGATAACAAAATTTCAGAATTTATTTGATGTTTAATATTTAAATCAAAATCATTAAAATATATATATTTTATTTAGATAAAATATTTATTTCACATTTTTTCCATAAATTTTAATGTATTTTTTATCAAATAAATATAAGTTACATTAGAGATTTAAGAAAATACGTCTTCCTATAGTTTTATCTTTAAAATATAACCCACCATTACTTCTATCTGATATCCCTCAATGTTTTATAGCTTATTGGGCCATCCTACAAAGGTGTAATCATAACTATTTATGAATCATGAAAAATATAGAGTTTATTGGTAACAACTATATAATAAAACTAATTATAATCCTACTTGATACCTTTAAAACTTGTGAATTTCAAAACCAATAAGCTACATTTGATTCATTTCAAAGACTTTTGAGTTTAGTTATACATTCATCTATTACTTATTTATGTCTACATGTTTCCTTTATCCCATCATCTAAAGATTAATCTTTAATCTCATAGATCTTGTTCTTGAGTGTTAGGTTGGAAAAATGACTAATTATCTTATTACCACAAATTTTTTATGAAAATACTATATGGATATGATACCTTTTGTAGATTCTATAATATAATAATATCAATATCAAAGATCCCAATTTTGAAACCTATGTGTCTTTTGTTTTTAATATTAAACTATCGTAAACAAAAAATTAAATCACTCGAATGTGAATAATAGTAGTTATACCATATAGGCAAACAAATTAAAATAGGCAAATAGATATCAAAGTTTATTCTATACCAATATAAAAAGCATCACATAAGAGGTATAAATAGAAACAAAAAAAACAATACAATACAACAAAAAGTAAGATAGTGTCACCCCCAAGGTAAATTAACCTTCCAAACTCTATGTGTTATCAACATTACTATTCACATTCTCAGAACTAGGTCCCAGCTACCAAGTATCCTCAAGTCCATTTTATTAGTTAGTTCATGAAAATTCTTATAGAATTTTTTCCATGTCTACTTTTGTTCCTCCACCTAGATCTGAGAATGCCATAGAATTTCCACAAATTTATGTTGAAAGAAGGTATTATCCACCATTAATACTACAATATCTAAACACATTACTTCTATAATTTCTAAATTATCTCTAGTGTTAGGTTTTCCATATATTCCATTGATGCATCCACCTATACCTATGTAACATTCTTGTCTAAATTTGAAGAATACATCTAAGATCAGATGGGGTTTTTTATTTGTTAATAGTAGGATTCATTGATACATGACTTGTACTATTATGAGAGAGTCACCTCCATAACAATGGGATGAGAGAGGCTCCAATAAAAGAAAGATTTTAGTTTAGGGTACCCACCAGTATCTAAAAAATGGTCTACAATCACCTTTTCCAGTCCTATCTATATGAACCATTCTAACTGACCCTATGGGATCTTCAACTGGAGATAAATCTGCATAGTAAAAATTTTAACAATGACTTTAAATATGAATTTAGTAAGTACCTTATCTTTACCTTGAAAAAAATATTAGTTCCCTTTTTTCTATATAAACCAAAGAATATCAATAAAAAACACCAACCATAATTTGTGATATAATGGACATATTTTATTTTTAGTATAAACATTTCCAAAACCAACATTAAACCAAGTAATTTTGCAATAAAAATAATAGAACAACTATACAAACAACATTTTCAAATATTATCAATGTATTTTCAGGTAAATAAAAGATGTTAAATTGACTCCACATCACTACACACAAGACAAAAATTGGGTAAATCATCACATTTAGTAATAACAACTCCAATAGCCAACTTATTATAAATCAATAACCACCTAAAATAAGAATTTTTAGGTTCTAAACCTAAAACCCAAACCACTTGACATCTAAAGTCCCAACTATGTTAAGAGTCACAAACACTCCACACATAGTTGAGCATTAGATAAGTGGGGTGAGTGGAGAAAATTTTAAGATATAGATTTTTGTAGAGAACTTATAAAGGGGAGGCCCTTTGATCCACTTGATATTATCCCAAAACTCATTATCAATATCAGGATGATTCACTGAGTTATTGTCCTTGAGTATTTTTCTCACCATATAATAAGTCCTACATTGTGTAATAAGAATGTGATATATTTGTTTAATTATTTCCTAGGATTCCAAACCCTTAGAACTGAAGAGATCTTTAAAATTTCTTATACCTTTCTTGAACCATTCTAAGGTAGAAAATCCTATGATAAGGGAAAGAAAATTATTATTAAGGAAAAGGTTCCACCATATAGATATATACCCTTGACAACAAGATCCCATCTAGTTTGACGCATGATTTATAGTGATAAGGTGTTTCACAAGGCCCCAATCATTCTAAATGGATGAAAAAATAGTAGAACCAACAAGTTTAAAAGAATAAGGGCCAAGAAGAATGTTAGCAATGCACAAGCCTTTCCAACCTACATTACCTTTAATAAACCCTCTCAAAATGTTTTTTATTACATCACTTTCCAATGTTCATCCCCATTGAAATCCTTGAAGTTATATTTAACCTTTAGGGTAATACCTTGAAAGTGTAGGTCCTTTAGACCAAGATCTCTAATATGTCCTAGTTTACAACAAAACTTCCAAGAAAATACATGTTTTTTTTCCTATTCCCCTTTCCATTTGACCATAAAAAGTCTATAATAATATTATGCATCAAGTTAATCTAAGTTTTTTTTAAAAACCATTAATAAGCATATTATAAATTATAATATAAATGAATTTTTTGACAAACCTAAATTCTACTAGTGAGTGAAAGAAGATGACCTTGCCACTTTTCAATTTTTAGGTTTATTTTAGTTTACACCCATTCCCAAAAATGTTTAAGACAAGGATCAAGGAAAAAAGGAATTGAAAAGTACTAAACCATCTGGTTGGGACCCTTCTAGTTGCACCTAAATTCAACAATCTAGTCTAGCTAATTTTCCTTCCATCCTATCATACATGGTGTATTCAATTTTTGAGCCAAAGGCTAGACAATATATATTCAATCTATATCTAAATTGTATCAGATTATATCTAGAAAACTTAGTAAACAATTTTCAATCATCAAAAAATAGTACATCAATCATTTCTAATTGATTTAAAAATTGTATACCTCTTACTAGGGGGCTTATAGCATCCATCTTTAGTAGATAATGTAATGCATTGGCCACCATGAAAAAAAGAAAAGGAAAAAGGGGGAAACCTTATCTAATGGATCTTTGTAACGGTATAGACTATGTGATTTCACCATTTACATCAACAACTATAGAGGCATATTTGAATAAGACTAATATCATTCTATAGAACCTTTCCTGACAACCAAATGCTCTAAGCATTATTCAAATAAAAGGCCACTTTATTCCATAATAATCATAATAAGGTCTTAATTTAAATTCTTCATAAAATATTAAGTGTAAATATAGGTTCAAAATTACTTCTTGATACTAATCAATATTGATAAAGATCTAAAGAGTCCAAAGGAAAACTACTAGCAAAATTATAACAAGATAAACATAGTTATAGAAGAGACAAACATTGAAACCCTTGTTGTGAAGGTTACTTGCATCACATTTACTCTATTTTCTTGGAATTGAATATATATTTAACCATATCCATGATAGATTTATTCTTTACCTTAGCCACAAGAGGTGTTTAGGGAATAATATGTTCATACCTAATGCCATAATGCCTACAAAAGTTTTATAAATCATTGTCTACATACTCTACCACATTTTCCTAATAAATAATAGTTTAATACTCTCCTCCCTACATTGGGATAAATTTATCTCTTCCATATGAATCATATTATTAATTTTAGATTACAACAAGAATAACATAATTATACTTCAAATTTTATGATAGTAACTGATCATGGAATCAGCATTGGGTACCATATAATAAACATTAGGTAGGAGTGAAATGACATGATGCAATGTATC
>JARHVA010004999.1:1305000-1361568 GCA_037957365.1 Torreya grandis
AATTATTTAATAATACATGTTCTCTCTTTATTTTTAATTGAATCTTTCTTCTCAAATAAATTACATTTAGTCTTCTCTTAACATAGAGTACAAGGTAGTAGGTTTTTAACTTAGAACCTTCTCTTGAAATCAACATAAATTTATCTGATATTCCACTATAATTCACTTGTGATTTGAATAAAATAAAAAAATCAATATTTTCTATCCTTTCTATTCATACATAGACAATATTTCACTCTTACATTGCATTCAGTTGTCAAGATCACAAATTATAAGATGAAACAGGGTCTGAAGGTTAGTTATCAAAATAAATAAATATTATAATTAATTTGGGGTTTAATCTCCATTAAAACCTAAAATATATCCCCAAAATATGACTCCAAAAAAATTATTTATAACTTATTTTATGTCCTATAACTAATCTAACTAGCTCTTTGAACTTCTACCTACATGATCACTACAAGATGTAGTGGTTACAACTCATTTCCTTGGTCCATAATTATCTCTACCATAATGTGTACATATTCTAACCTTTATACATCCTCTTAGGCCCATATATATCATTTTAAAAACATTTTTTGACATTTACAACTCACACCAAAACCATTCTAAGACTCAAAACATAGTTACAAGTTTGAATTTCAAAATCCCACTTTTGGTGGGAAAACATTATATGGATTTCAATTTGAATTTTTAGACCACTTAGGGACTATAACCATTGAATTAAAATAACCCATATTACCTAAATCAACCCAAAATTTGAACTAACAATGATGCCCCTACATCATACTACCAACTTATAAATGTTTTGCTTGAGCTCCTACTCATGTTTATTACTTTGGTAGATCAATTTATCTTGTTACCATATGTTATAGCTAGTCTCTCATGTAGATGCACATGTTCTCCTGATACATAATTTTATTTATTCCTTCCTCTTTATATCTTCATTAAATCTATACTTGTAATGAAAAATAAGTCATTAGAAAACATATGTCTCCTCATGCCTTTGGGACATACTCCAACTCTTCTCTTTGCCTACATGAATCACCTTCATGTGTACTATATGGTTCATTATTCCTCTTTTCATCAGTCACCAACTAATCTTCTTCTTCTTATTTTATGATTTCTCCTTCATCTATAACTTGTACTTCAACCTTAGCATCTAAAACTTCATCATGTAAAGTGTCTTCTTGTACTTGGCTTCTCTTTGCCTTCATGAGTGCTCTTATCTTAGTCATCAATACTACATTCCATAGGTATATTTTCTCTTTTTTCACTTATTTCATCATTTCTTTATATAGTTTATGAGGATAGAAGTTATATTCTTTATTAACTTCTTCATACACACTAGCATAGTCCTCATACATTTACTTGTTCTGTTATCCCAATATTCCTTTGTCTTTTTTTGCAGCCTCTTGGGTGAGGATCACTTCATGCTCCATGTTATCTTGTTTCATAAATTATTTATCTTCTTTTTATTCTTATAACATTAAGACTCTATTTATATCCTCTCCTTACTCTTGGTTCTTCTTTAACACTACTTGGTCAAAATTTTCCTCTTCTTGTTTGAGCCTATACATTGACTCAACTAACTCATCTTCTTCCTCAACTCTCATACCTACATTCATACATGCCAAAGCATCATTATATTTCAAATCATGAGGCTTGTTTTCCCTTTCCTTTGTCTTCTTAGGATACTTATTCAATTATTTCAAATATCTCTTTAATTTGCTCACTTCTACTTGATTTGCCTTCTTCATCATTATGTCCATGAGAGGCCATCTCACTTTGTTTCTAATCTCAATTAAAAACTTTGGTCTAAATTCTCCCAAATCTTGCTCCAACTATACCAAGACTATCTTTAACTCAAAAATATCCCTATTATAAACTTTCTATTTCTTCACCTCTTTGTGGAAATATTCTTTCTTCAAAACCATCTTACTTTCACTTTCTTCACTCTCTCTCTAGGTCTCATCTTGACCTATCTCTTCTTATTGACAAGCCTACTTACTTGTCCTCCTGACCTTCACTTTGATTAAGGTATTTAGCAACACAAACTTTCTTTTTAGCCTCTCTCTCATATACCTTCAACTTTATTTTGTAACATTTAAAGAAATCTTCATCATTTTTGTTTGAACTAATCAAATACATAAAGAAAAAACAAAACAAATGTGTACCTTTATCTATGCAAAAATTCTTCATTATCTTTCTAAGGATCTTTTCTCTCTTATACCAAATTAAGTATATATCTATAAAAAACTTATCTAATTTTATATGTAAGCAATTTATTTACCTCTACATGTACCTAGCTCTGGCTTGTCCTATTTATCCATCAAATTATGTCTTCAAGTTCTTCCCCTCTTTAATCTCTCTCCTTAATCCTCCCTTTTTTTTCATCTCCTCAAGGATTGATATCTTTATTATGCAAGATACTATAATTTTCACTCCTTTAAATTCTTTTTTCTTGCTATTAGATTCTCAATTAATCTCTTAACATTCACTCATTCCAACCAACCTTCAACTTCTCACTAACTCCATCTTTCCTATATTATTAGTCTTTCTTGATCTCATTCTTTATAGCCTTAAACCTTTGGGAAACTTGGCTTCACACACAATACTTAGGTTTATTTTATCCTTAAAGGTTTATTTTCATTAATTTCATGCTCAAAAAATCCTAACTAACCTCTTACTAAATCCAAAAAACTACTAAGACAACCCTTATACATACCTTGCTTCTTGTTTTATCTCATGCTTATGTACTAGCCTTTTTTTTACTTTTACCCCTTGTATGGATAGGAACAATAGTTTCTTGGGAAAGTAATAGGATTATTAGACACCATCTATCCTCAATTATCTTTTCAAAAAGTTTTATGCCCCAACTCTTCTCTTAAGGCACCTTACTAGCCTCTTTTTAGGCTCTATTTAACTCTTCTCTTAAGGCACCTTACTAGCCTCTTTTTAGGCTCTATTTAGGCCTAATTAGGCCTACTCTACCCTAACTAATACACAGTCATATAAATATATACTCACAGGTAACACACAAACACAATACATTAAAAATCTCATAGTATAATTCCATTAATATCAAATAAAAAATATTGAATAATTTTTAGCAGTACAAACTCCTATAAAATCAAATAGAGTCTCAGAAACTCTAAGAAAGGGGTAGGTCTACCTGTAACCACCTAAGAAGGGTTAGACTGATTTTCCAAGTGCTCAAATACCTTTCAAACTACTATAACTATTTTTATAGGTCTATATAACTATCACACACCATCCTTAATCATTATATCTCATTTGGACACCTCTGTCCATCTTTGTTCTCAACATTTTACTTTGACTGTATGCATACACAATCTACGTTAACCTTAGGGGGAGGCTTTGAGGTTTTTAGGAATTATAAGAGGTTTCAAACTTATTTAAGGTTGAATAACATTTTATTATACTTTACATATATTATAAAATCAACACTTACCATCCAGGACTCCTATGTTATCACTATTATAGGAACTTTGACTCTAATTATGTGTTTATTCATAGTTATATGTAGATTTAATATTGGCTTCTTTACCAAGACATATGAAAATAACCAAATAAAATAAAATAAACTTTGAATCATTGTTAAGATAAATATAAGTAATACTTACCTAATAATACTTGTTCTCATTTTTATTTTCATTGAATCTTGATTCTCAAATAGAGTACATTCAATTTACTCTTAACATAGAATATAGGGTACTAGGCAATAAGTTTTCAACTAAAAAAATTATCTTGAAATCAAAATATATTTATATAATAATCTATTTGAATTAAATTCCAATTTTTATCAAATATAGCATTCAATATTATCTATATTTTCTCTTCATACATACATAGTCCTTCACTCTTACATTGCATTTAGTTTTCAAGATCACAAATTACAAGATGAAATAGGGTCTGAAGGTTACCTATCAAAATCAAGAAAAAATATCATTCATTTGGGGTTTAATCTCCATTGTAACCTTGAATCCATATTCAAACTATTATTATAAAAAAACATTTAAAACTTATTTTATATCCTATAACTAATCTAACTAACTCTTCTAACTTCTACCTAGATGAACACTACATGATGTGGTAGTTACAACTAATTTCCCTTGTCCATAATTCTCTCTACCATATTGTGTACATGGTTTAACCTTTATAAATAATTTTAGTCCCATATATATCCTTTAAAAAAAAAAAATTGACATTTAAAACTCACACCAAAACCATTCTAGGACTCAAAACATAGTTACAAGTTTAAATTTCAAAATCCCACTTTTGGCGGGAAAACACTATATGGATTAAAATATGAATTTTTATACCATCTATGGAATATAACCACTTAAAACACATTCTAAATTACCCATGTTACCTTAATAAACCCAAAACTTGAATTGATAATGATGCCCCTAGATTAGCCTCATACATTCATGGATAGCTGAGTTGATCAATGGATGAGAAGAAAAGTATTTAAGCATATTATTGGTTGAATACATGAAATTTATAAGAAATAAAAAATTATATATATATATATATATATATATATATATATATATATATATATATATATATATAATCATGCCTTGTGATTCCTTATAAAATGTGTACAATCCTTTAATTTCTTGATAAAAATATATGCAGAAAATGAGACATCTAATAATCTTTATTTATTATTCTAAATAGATTAGAGTGTTGAACATTCTAAAAACTTTTGTTTATAAATATAATACTTCAAAGAATTACATCTACCATACGATGCACTAGAGTTGAGTAATAATATGGTTACTAGCAAAATCTCTTCCTACATACACCAGGAAAGAAATCACATGGGCCGTAGAACCAATGAAAAGTGAATATTCTTATGGATCCATTTATCTTGAGTTTTAACTTTCATATCCATCTCCTTCCTAAAATTCTTTGATTACCTAACACCTTACTAGGAAAATTTTAGGCAAAATGATATCTATAGTCAATTAAGGAGATGCTATATAGAAATTTGTCTTAGGTAGTTTCTCTTAAACCCTTGTTTCTTCAATATCACATAACCATAAAACCCCACTATTGTAAAATAAATATATTTTTGGTTTTAATACTTATACTATGGATATAGAGGAGTTTCATATGATCTATTCTTTTATTTATAGTAATTATTGATAGAAAATGATGATTGAAAGTATTAAGTATATCAGATAAGTTATTAACAAGCATATTTTGAATCTAATATATATTTTTTTGTCATAGATTCTTCAAATAATCATCATTTTTATTTGTATGGATTAGGTTTGAATTATTTGTTAAATGTTTCACTTCCTTTACCTCCCTTTTTTTTTGATATCTAGCTAATATGAATAAGTCATAAAGTATATTTGTTAGTTTTATTATGTTCATTATCAACTAGCAATTTTTCTTCTATCTTATAATAAATTTTAAGGTGAGGGATATATTTCAAATACATATAATTTATCATAGAATCTCTCTATTTTAATTCAATGGTGTATCCTCTTTGAATATATGTGTTTCCCCCTCAACTTAGTTCTTTAGAAATCACTTGTTGCTCAGTTTCAAAGAGGTTACAAGATAGAAGCATTGTACTTATTTCCCCATTTCCTAAAAAGTTAAAATTGAATAGATTGGTTTCCCTAGATCTTCCAAATTGTACTATTAGAGTTATAAGTCTACTCTATCCTTGAAGTCTAAGAATATTGACTTTTGGGAAAATAATGATAAAAAACCAACTAATAATCACATCCCTATTACCTCATATGAATATGTTTTGTGCATCCTTTTGGTCATTTAAATTTTTTTAACTATATAATATAATATGAACATTATCATATAAGTAATATGCAAACACTCTTTGGAAATATGGCACGATAAATCATTTTTTCTATAGGCAACATGAGATGTTGATTTTATTGTAGGGTGAACTCTATCTTAGTCAAGTTAGTACTTACATGCATACTTTTTAGTGACATTTATTCCCCTTATTTAAATGCTTTTAAATTGATAAGGATCATGATGTCAACTATATATAATGCAATATTTATTAACCCTAAACATATATCCTAGATCCTTGGGTGAGTGGGCAAATCAATTGAGTCTTGAAGGAACTTGTAAATATTTATTAAATTATGAAAATATTATAGAAAATAGGTTTTTTTCCAATACAATGCTTCTACTACTAACATTTACTAATCTCCAAGATCTTATCTCTTTAATAACAACATGAATACTCTATATTATTCTTACAACTCTTTCTAACTATTATCCCAAAATATTAAAACTCAAAAAAAACATAATATGATCAGATATATGAACCAACTTATTCATAAGATAGGAAAAGGTTTTACAACTACCCACATTCCAAGGATAAACATTGGAAAGGAAGTTAGGCATAAATACATGCATAGATATAAGTTGGTTACATAATTTTGTCTTTGTTTCATATCTAGTAAACAATAAATCCTTCACAAATACAATGGTGATTTAGATATATTTATGTAAGAGGAAAAACTATAAATATAATTCTACAAAAAAGTAAGTGTCTTCATGACTCAAAGAAATGACCATCTTTAGAATGGTGTAATCTCTTAAAAAATTCCTTTGATAAGGTTTGAATGATGAATGTAATGATTCCTAAGATCTAATAATATATTCTAGAAATTTATGGTACATTCTAGACACTACTCATAGCACTCCAAAGCTTTACAGTCAAACTCTATAACTTTATTTTTGAACTCTAGAGCTTTCCTGTCAAACTATGGAGCTCAGCTAGAAAGCTTCATCACACTCTGATAAATTACCATTGTGATACATTATTCTTATAACAACTTGAGAGTCACCAAAATGTGAAATCACAAGGTCATGACCTTGATAATACATAACTTTAAAGATAATCCATTATAATAAAGGTATAGGAGAAGGCCTTAACACTTAGTGTTTTTGGCCATTATTAGATTTTCTTTGGAGATATATACATGGTAGTGTATGGGTGAAAAAGAGACATAAATGTTTCATCTAGAATCATGCTAAAAAAATTTGCACTTTTAATTTTTTGAGGTCCAAGAGTGTATGTTGATGTTAGAGTAAGACCCCTTCACAAAGAGACATGTGGCATGCTGTTAGGATTACTATTCTTATAATCATAGACCTTCTCAGCATTAAAACTCCAATTCCCTTTAGAATACCCTTGAGATACCATTCAAGGTATCTCCCACTAGATACCTTGAAGTGACATAGGAGATAACTTCAAGAGATACCTTGCTACAAGTCCCTTTAATGTATCTTTTAAGAGACACCATGAAATAGCTTGAAGGGACTTATAATAACTTCAATGGTACCCTTGTAGGTGTTACAAGGCCTATCAAGGTATCTACTAGGAGATACCCTCAAGGGACTTTTAGTAAATTCAAGGTATTTCCTATGAAATACCTTGAATATATTACAATGCCATCTAAGATATCTCAAGACATATATTAACCCTAAATGTGACTCTAAAACCTACCTCAAAAGCATTACAAATACCTTCAAGTTATCTCCTAGGAGACACCTTGAGATACATTAAGTGACTTTTAATACCTTCTAGGTTACCTATTTCCACTTTGATTTTCCTCCTTTGAGGAGATGTCTCAGCTTTCTTAATCCAAGTGTCACAATTGAAACACCTCTAAGCTTGTGGGTAGCCTATGAATGAGGTGAGTCTCTAGATATGGATATCTCCCTTGATGTACTACTTTGGATCACTACTACACATAAAATTTGTGAGGGAAAAGGGATAGAGAAAAATAAAAGAAAACTATCCTAAGGAAGTGATACACCAAATAATTTGATGACTTCTAACCAGCTACATGTTACATATGAGAACAAAGGACTAACAAAACTTACACTTTTCAAATTTAAATATTCTCACATTAATGTTTCATTATGAGATTATGGATGAATTTTTAGTCTAGAAGGGATACACAATAGTCCTTGAATGGAACTAGTGAATAGGATAACTCACCTAACCTTGACACTTCGCAGAACACTTCTTATGACATGCAAGAAGAAGCTACAAATAGGTGAGAAAATGAGATGACATGCTAAGGAATTCATAGTCTTCAATAAGCAATATCCATAATTAAATTAGATACACTATTAATAGTTATGTAAGAGGTTAAAAATAGTAATATGATTGATCAAATGGTATGTGAATGATCAAGGCTTTTCCATACTTAGGTGGAACATAGTTTATAAAAACTAAAATGGGTAGCTCTTATAGAACATGAGAGAGAGAGAGAGGAGAGTAGAGAAGTAAAAAGGTCACAAGTGAACTTGTAAAGATAATTGAAGGAGTTAAATATGCATTAGAATGATATTTTAAATTAACCATGTAATTTTAGGAGGCACAAGTGTCTCCCCAAGTCATGAAACTCATGAGAAGTGGCATGAAATTCTCTTTACTAGCTAAGAAAACTACCTTCATGATTTATCTCTATTTGAACATCCAAAAAATTATTAGGGATATTAATAATTATTTTAATTATAGGTAAATATTTCACACATCATTCTATATTCATTGGTTGTAATCCTACTCATTTTGAATCTCCTAGAAGTGAGCCATCACTGCTTATAATCTAAAAAACTCCTTTTTTAGTCACCCTTCACACTTGGCCTCATAATTTTATTTATTTTCTCATGAAAATCCATAAAATATAGTTTATGACACTTTAAAATACCTTTTATGTCCTTATAATACTTAGGTAAACATTAAAAATCCATCCACTTGAAGTTCTCACACTTCTCACCATCATGTTCACTATGGTAGTTTTGACTAGCTGAGATGAAGTAGATAGAAAACACATGCAGGAGTTTTTATAAGTAATTTAATGGAGATTTTTAGTTATATTAAGTCTTAATATTTCTTCCAAATTTTATTTCATCTCTTGAGAACTCCTAAAACCTGCACAATGCATAAAATTGTTAATAAAATCCTATTTTGTACTCCATCCGTACAATTTTGTATAGTCCAAAATAATGGGGAGTATAATAGGATATTATAATACAACATAAAATAAATTTCATGGTCAAAATATTCCATTATAGTAGGCTCCCATCCTCATTTCTCCAGTCAGGTCCATGAAAGGGTTTAGAAAGGGTTTAGGCCTGTTTTACCCTCTTAAGGTTTTTTCATGTAGATTTGACACTAAACATCCAATAAAATACCAAAAAAATGTTATTTATTACCTTACACATCTCATAAAATGTTATTTTCTCTCCATTAAAATCATCAAAAGAGATATAAGCTTCTAAACCTCTCCTATCAAGCTTATTTTTTCCCTTTCATGTAGGTTTGGACTATCTTTGAGCTAAAAGTGGCTTCCTCAGGGGTTTATTTACATTAAAAAAGATCATAAATGTCTATTATTACCCCATAATAATTATCTAATCCATTATAAATCTTTAATAAGGTTATAAATGAAGGTGACCTATCATTTGAAATCTAGGCCTAATCATGCCTAGTAGACCTGATTTATCTTAAAGCCCAAAAATGGATTATCGTGGATTAGCATGAATTATAGATGATTAAAAAACACATAATTTCTCCCTAATAACATGTTTTAATAAAATATATTCTCATTTAATTTTAGAAACAAATTTGATCCTCCTTTTATCTTTGGCTTAAAACATTGCCTAACTGGCCTACCTACATGTTTGAGGGTCTAGGCCATCATGTTGGGATTCCTTCCTCTATGAAAGATTATTCAAAATGTACTAGGTTTTTTAAAAATTCTTATGCCTCTATTAAATTTTAAATCAACATTTATCCTAATATTTTCATTTTTCTCTCTAAATCCTACTAGTTTGCATTTAAGGGGAGTGCCCTATGTCTAAGAAAAATAGGGGGAACTTCCCCTATTCTCTCAAAAAAATGAACATTGTAGGGTATTTTTAACTTTTTTGGGATTATTTTCATAAAAATTTATCACCTTTTCATCTCATATGACCTTCAAAAAACACAAAAACCAAAATAGACTACTAGGCAAACACATAGTGTGCAGGGTTCTACCAAGTGAGCTATATATTACAATATTAGAGCCCTTTCTCTATTTGTTATAATATCATGAGGGAATTTTGAGATTTTTTACACCATTATGAGATAATTAAAAAAAAATTACAACTTTTATGACCCATGTTTGCACCTTGAAACCTATCCCTACTTGGTTATGCTCGACTAGTAAGTGGACCCTATTTGTATGCTTCCCCTACATGTAGGTGCAAATCACACTTATATGTATAATTTAATTTATATATGGTATTATTAAAAAGTTATAATTCCATCACATGGTTAGTTTATTCAATTATTCCATATATTTCTATGCCAAAGACTTAGAATAGTCCTCAACTAAGTCACTGCCAGCATATAGTCACCTATAGCTGACTGTGTATGATAGAGTAGGGGGTTTTAAGAATATGATCCCACACTGTAGCCTTAAAAACATGGATTATGATCCATTTTATTTATTTTTTATTCATCCTCTATATATAAACATTTTAATCATTATTCTCTATCTCCTACTATGGATGATGTGAAGACAACCAGTTAATTATAGGTCAACTTCTTAGGAGAGAGAAAACTAGAGGTATACTTTTCTCTAATTAGAATTTGGTTATGATGATTGAAGACCATAATTTAATATTTAAATATGCCTAACATATTATCATACTTTTATTCACCTATAATGGGCTAAAACATAACCAAGATACCAAAGCTTAAGACACTATCTGACTACCTAGTTGTAGGTGCTCATTTCCCTGTAGAGGGACACTTGTAAGTGTTCATGAATCTTGAAACACTACATATGACATAATCATAATGATTTACATGTACATTTTTACATAATTACATCAATTTTTCCATTCCAAACATGAGGTTATGTTTCATTTATTCTTTAGGATGCCAAAAATTCATTCAAAACTCAAAACCTATAGAGGTTAAAGCATGTTTTTAGTGTCTTTATAGGCAGATTTAAGCCTTAAAAATTCCAAGATCCATTAATCCTATTGGCTTTATCTTTATCATAGTTCTTATAAATTCTATGGGATAAAAGGTATACCTAGCTATTTATTTTAAAATTCATTTCAACCATGTTATATGACCTCCACCAAAATGCCCTAGTTCTCTATTTTCATAGTTTAGGGATTTAGTCTCAAAACTTAGTCATCACCTTTGAAGGGTTATTCAAAGTCTAAATAAGAGTTTATCAATTTATATGAGCTTAATATAATCTTTTCAACACACTAGGATATAAAGGATAGACCCGTAACTTGTTTCAACACATCAAAAGGACTCCTCTCTATGGTACTACTTGTAACTAGTTATTCCAATGCACAGGTAATGAATGGTCTTGTGAGCAATGTGTATGATTTGTAGGTTTCAATATATTTTAGGCATTTTAAAAAATTTCAAAAGTAATTTATTCCCATTAAGGCTTCATTGATGAGTTACATAAATTTCTCCAACCTTCTTCATGCAAGTAATCTTAGTTCTCTATGTTATGACTTGTAGGTAGGCATTTTCACGTACAGGCAGTAAGTGCAAGTGTGGATAATTTACACTATTTTGACCATTTATTAAGTTTTATTCCTTTATAAAGGATTAAAAATAGATTATTTACATTATCAAGGACCTTTATCAAATACAAAACTTGCTTTTCAACATGCTTGGTCCTATGAGGGCACTTGTAGATGAACATTTTCATGTATGCAGGTAGTAGTTATAAGTATGAATAATGTGTATTACACTTAGCCTTAAATTAATTTTAATACTCTACAAATACCTAAAAATTTATTTTCAAATCCTTTTAATGACTTCAAATATTTTTTTCCTAGTTTTCACGTGGTTTTTTCTTTCACGCACTTGTACATGTTCATTAATGGTCGAGGATTGTATATGTTGCATATGATTGTAAACTTATATAAATTTATTTAAATATTGAATTTTAAAATGTAAAGGAAATTAATATATAATTTAAAAAATGTAAATTAAGATAAATCAACCCCTAAATTCACCATCAAAGCATGAAGATTCTATAAATGGTGGAAACTACCTATAACACAGAATTGAACATTATCTTGAAAATTGAGATACTTGGCCCATAACAACACTTTTAAATGATAAAAAAAACATGGAGATAATTTTAGGAGGTATTAAAAATCATATACAATAATCATGACCAACTATATTGTTTGGAATCATCTAAACAATAAGAAAACCTATAAGGTGCACAGATTAGCAAGCAAAAAAAAACATAGTCAACTTCATGAGGATGGTTCATAAAGCATAAGGCACCATTATTTTAAATTTTTTTAATGTAAATTAATCTCTCTAATTTTAATTTCACCTCCTTAAAAATTTTGACTTGGAAGTTCTCCAACTATCTGTACCAAGCATAACCCTGCTGACATGTTCTATGTGTTTAGAAGGGTGAAGAAGGAAAAAAATGGTTTTAGCTCAATTTTGACACTTACAAAGTAATTAAAGAATGAAATGGATTTTATGAATCTAAATATCCATCTCATTACCTTATTCAATATGTCACACTCCCTTATGGGTCCTACAAGTGCCAAACTCTTCCCTTTTTCAAGAAAATTTCTGTTTCTTCTAAAGAACCTACCACTTCTTAGTTAGTAATAGTTAATAAATACTTATTAAGACACATGGGATGTGAAATAACCTTTTATAACCTTCAAATTTCTCAAGGATGTTGTACAAGTCATTATAATTTCCTATTTTTACCCTCAAATGACTCAAAAGGACATAAGGACTAAAATGACTAATGACTAGGGCTAAGATGACATAAAATGAATCATAATAAATGATATGACATAATATTAGACCCATAAAACACCTTAAAAACAATTTTTTACCTATAGGGGTCCTAATTTGACCTATAGTGTCAAATTTGGTCAACAGTACCCTTAAAGGTTTTACAAGGCCCTTCAATATATATCCTTGTAGATAATTTCAAGGGCATTATGGTACCTTCAAGTTATACCATAAGGAGATAATTTAAAGGTAATTGTAGTACCTTCAAGGTATCTCCTATACAATAGACTTGGAAGTGATTCATCTTTAAGTTGAAGTGTTGATTTTTCCTCTGCACAAACATGTCTGACTTGGCTTTATTAGGCTTCTCTATGACTATAACTTATTTGACACCAGTAAGACACTGACCTTCATGATTATCAAGGCATTCTCTTTCATACTCTGTAATACACTCATCCATCTACTTTTTATGTTCATCAACCAACTTGACATCAGATATATAACTATTTAAAGGAGTTGGCTTACCCAATTTCTCAAACTCTTGACTTATGGCATTTAACCTTTTGCATAGGTCATCTTATTCCTCATGAGCATCATATTAAAGGTCTCCTTCATAAATTTTAGGCAAAATTACATTTTTCTTCCCACCATATTTATCTATCATTCTCTTCAAAATATCATCATCATCATCATCATCATCATCATACAAATGAATCAAGCAATTTTCTTTAGTAGGTTGTGAAAAATAATGCTCACTACTTACCTCATAATAATCATATGTTCCTTCATAGATGATATTGGTGCCAAGGTTAGTTTTATCAATATAGGTGTATGTATCATGTCCATAAGTGTTTTCACCATACTCATCCAAAAATATATTATATATTCCCTCAATATTTGAATATATACCATTATCCACAATAGAATCCTCTTTATCATTGATGACACAATTCAAATTAGAACTTGCTTCTACATAGGGATCAATATGAAACATATCTATTGGTTGAGTACTAATATTTACATTTTCTCTAAACCTTGTCTTGAAGGCTAAAAATAAACAATCAACTAAGAGGTAACCTCTTATCTTTGCTATAAAATCCCTTGAGAGGTAGATAGAAAAATGGACATGCAAATCAACAACCACAATGTATTGAAGGATGGGGAAACTAGGACAATCATGCAAGAAAAATTTCAACCCTTTGACCAATCCTAATGACTTACTAGGTGTCCCATCAATTTTTAGTACCCCCTTAATATATGTTTCATACTTTAGACTAAATTTGTCAACTGAAACCTTGGGTATTAGTTAAGTGTTAGTTCTATTATCAACTATGTAGTAATGAATAAACTGATTCACCATAATGAGAGTGAGGTAGAAGGGTGGAGGCTTCTTAGATTTGATAGAGGGTTATACAATGTTATTAGGATCATTGCTAATAGAAACATTACCATGACCATGGCTTGATGGTGAAGGGCTAACATGAATTTGAGAGAGTTCCTTTTGTAAATGTTCCTTTTGTCTAGGCATGCGAAGGACATCCCAAAGAGAAATACTAGCCTTAGTACTTTTCAATGAATTGACAATGTTTAAAATAGAAACACTCATCTTTTATTGATTCCTTGGATGAAAAGGAGTGGTTGGCTCTTGGGGTATTGAAGCACCTTGAGTAGACTTGCCAACATTCTAATTTAAATAAGGTGTAGGAGTAATGGGGATTGTTCTACTTCCAGTCACACTTTATTGCCTTGTCAGAGCACTAGCTGAAATTGTAGGCACACCATTAACATCTCCTATGGCATTCATTTTATCTCTAGTGTTGTCTTTAACTGAGTTACCTTGATTAATAACATAAGTATCTTCAACTATAAAGTTAGTGAAACTCACTCTTTGAGGCTACCATTCCTCATTTTCTTGAATTATAACTTCATCTTCTGATGATAGTTGAGGTATGATTCCTCCTTGATAAACCAAATCTTATCCTCCACCTTCATTAGCCTCCATAAATTGACCTTGCTTCCATTTTTCTCCTTGGATCAGATTGTTATGAACTAGTACCATTGCTCTTATGTTGGATGTGGAAGTGGGATTCTATACATTGGTAATACTATTAAATTAGGTTGCCCTTGAACTCTCCCTTTCCCATATTGTTGGGCATATTTATGAGGATAAGGATAGGGGTTTTGATTCACACCTTGTTATAGATTTTCTTGCCTAAGCCTAGCTTTGAATAAATGAATTCTTGTATCTTTATCCATGGCATCATCTTCCTTCTTAGGGGAATTTTTAAGCTTGGTATTAGCATTAGGAATTTGGTCAACACTTGGATCATCAATAGAAGTATTTGGTAGTAGAGGCATGGAAACATTTTGAAGAAACTTCCTATCTTGAATGAGACCATTATCAGATCTAATGTCAAGTTCATATGCATCAGGTAAGGTGTATCCACCCATGTATTGTATCATGATGGTTATGTCAGTACTAATATCCTTAAAATATTTTAGAAACACAAACCTAGCATGTGGTCTCATGTGAGGGGGAAAACTATGACAAGTCCTTTAGAACTTCTCACTAAAATCATGCATTGTCTCCTTCATGACTCTTTAAATCAGATTAAATTTGTGGATGAGTGATGTGTGGTCACTATTATACTCAAACATTGAAGTTAACATCTCTCCAAAATCATCCCAAGTTATGATACAATCATTGAGCAAAGTCTTATACCAGTCAAGTGCTTTCCATCTAAGGGACATGGCAAGGAGTCTAATTGTAATGTTTACTTAAATTAAATTATGAAAACTATATAAATTTGAGATATCCCTAATGTTCTCACTAGGAGTGACATTACCTTCACCATTAAATGTAGGAACACTCTTTGTATCATTAAGGTGAATGCCATCATATGTATTAAGATGGATAGTTTTTTTAGTGTTAAAAGATAGGAAGGCATGTTTTCTATCCATGTTATCTTAAATTTATTATTCACTTTCGTGGTATTATTAGCTAACATGCTTCTCTTACTCTTTAAATGGAATAATAGGCTGAGGATGTTGAACTTAAAGAGGAAGTTTACGTTGAAGAGTCAGATTGATGGGATTGAAAACTCTACTAGAAGATGACCTAGTAAGGACATGAAGTGTGAGCACAAATATATGATAAAATAATGGTATAAAACCATATTTTAACTTTAATGGAGTCACAAAATCCTGAGTTAAACATTATATGTAGCTATGATGTTGTTAAGACCAGCATTCATCTTGATAATTTATCTTTAGGACAATGTCCCACTGGGCATACCAAAACTATTATCACCAATTATCTCACCATAGCAATAGTTTTTAAATAATATCCTAATATTTGGGAAACATTTAAATGCCTCTATGCCTATGGGTTGTCTGTATTATAGGTAGACCTATAGGTTTAAGGGCTAGCTCCATAGATTGATCCTTAATTGCTTATCACCTACACTAACTAATTACTTGTATGAAAATGGATAGAAGTAGACATTAAATTAAACTAATCTAAGGATTTAATAAACCAAAAATATCTCCACAATATCATCATACTTTTGAACTAAGAGACATGACCTACAAAACTATCTTCAAAGTCCTAGAATGCTCTAACATTAGTATTTCAAATATAGAGGTGATATACACAAAACTACTCAAGGGAAGTGGATCAAAGGTAAATTTAATAAAATAAGGATACTTATACACTTTAAGGGATTAAAAAACACTAGATACACTCTATATGACCTATTATAATGAGAACTTATTACACCAAACATGAAAGGATAAAGATGAGCAAAGATAAAAGCTTATCACTAGACTTCACCATACATCACTTCACACACCTAGACAAGATGTTTTTAACTCAATAATTTATTATAAATCTTATTTAAATTTAAATTACATAATAAAACCAATAGGCATTTGTCATACTAAGTGTGGAATTAGAATATAAAATCTAAAAAGGCTTTCATTTATAGAATATGTGAGAGGAGAGAGAGAGGAATGGAAATCAAGGGTCATAATGACACATTTCAAGGAATTAAAATCAATTATTTTTTAGGATAAAAGATTATGAAACATATTTTGAATGTTATCTTTGGACAAGTGACCATGTGAAGCATGAAAAATCCTAAAATCTTGTGTAAGACCATTCAAATGGCTTCTTCAAATTGCCTTCATCATTAGGCCTCTCTTTAGCACTCCAAACTAGATTAAGGAGAGATAAAACATGTGAACTATCATAAACAGGTTATAAAAAATATTAAATATTCCTCATATGTGTCCTTAACTATTGATCTTATTATAGATACTTGTTTTTATCATCTATATTCACCATCACTAGCTTTTTAGGTCTATCCTTACATTTGTCACCCAAATGCTCTTCACCTTCCAAATAAAATCCATCTAATGGGTGTTATGACACCTATAAATAGTCCTAGTATTTTCCACACCATGAATTATAGCTTTAAATTCCCCCTAATTAGAATTATCATGTTTTCATTTTGTAATCACTCTCCATTTCCTTTGCCTATCATATACTACCTAAAGTGAGTGACTTAGTAGAGGTGTTTTTGTGCATAGTATTAGAAATAAATGGATATAGGGAGTTATAATAGGTCCTAATTGACCTTCCCTAATGATCCTCAGTATTCAAATCTCCTTTACACCTAAAAAACATATAAAATATTGTAAGAAACCCTATTTCCAACCTGTCCATACAAATAGGGTACAAACCAAATGTGGGGGAAGGAGAATAGGAGAGTCCTCTACAATTATAAAAAAACTTTCCTAACCAAACTAGCTCATCTAAATGTATCTTCTTCTTTGATTTTCTAATTGGTTTAAAATTAAGGGTTTTAGGTGGTTTTGATCCTTAAAGATTATTCATAAAAGTGATACATTAATTATTTAAATAAATCCTACTAAAGGTATGTTTAAGACCTCAAACTATTTCAAAGTAGTTGGGTCTCCATGTTAAGTGCACATACTAGTGTGAGCATCTAGAAATGACCTCTCAAGTTTGGGAGTGTATTTTTCATACCCTATGATAAGTTTGATTTAAAATGACTAAAATTATTGGTTTATTCTATATTAAAAAATCCCAAAATAACCTTAGACATCCCTTTGAATATCATCAAGTGTATGGTAATATCTATTTTGCCTTAGAAGTGAGATTGAATCCCTTTAGGGACTTAGGCCTAATATAAGCCTAGTAGTCTTGAAATGTGTTTATGCATGATTAAACCATCTTGTGTAGTTTTTTAAAAATATGAGGTATCTTTTATGTTTTTTAATGATCAACTCATAAATATACATCTTATTGCAATGTTCTAACACCTTACCTCTCATCTCTCTTGCCACTTCATGTCAAACCTGTAGTCACCTTTTTCCTTAGAGTTCTTCCTATTCAAGATAGAATAGAGGGAATATTACCTATTGTCTTAGTAAAAAAATGTTATTATGGGGTCAAATAGGTCATGGGTACCCTATGTACAAAACTTCATGGCTGGACCACCTCTAAAAGGCCATCAACATTCCAACATCCTAAGGCATACTTTTTAAAGTTAGTGACTTTGTAGGGTTTGTGTATTGACTGCATGTTGAGGCTTAAAACTCATTTTATACCTTATTTATATGTCTTAATAATTTAATGAGGATAATTATTACAAATTTTAAGGTAGTCTCAAACATTTTTAAGACTCCATACCTTTTCCAACTTCTCAACTCACCCTTCTTCCCTGCTTAGGTCAATTGCCTATTATAGCAAACTATGTGTGTGTATTCCCAAGTAAATTAGGCTCTTATAGGATGTTTAAATACCATGTGTTTAGTTTTTATGTTCTCCTTTAATTCTTCAATTCCATCTCATAACTACTTATGTTTTTTTATATCATGCCTATGCTAGGTCAACACCCAAACGATCATGTTTGAGTGTGTAGTCACTCTACAATAAAACTATAAGTGATCATTATGACAGAAAGAGGACCTTTGTATATGATTTTAAACATTTAAACCCTATGTTTCACATAATATGGTATCCTTTAAGTCCTTTTAGTCATCTCCAACTTTTTTGAACTCATCTCTACCCATAGGTCTAATCATCTAAATTGTATGCTCTTAATATCCTATCAGTCCACAGTCCATCTATAGGTGATCATTTTGATAGAAAGAGAGGCTCTCATAGGTATTTCTTAATTTCATATATTTTTTCCTCAATTAACTAAAATTTTATTTATATTACTAACACATTATAACATCAAATGATATACTTGGTGTGTAGACTATGTTTTCATTTGGTCATGTTACATCATGAGACTATCTAGGCTTCGAGAATATTATAGATGATTGGGTTCCTATAGTGATAAGTTTATTGAGATGAAAAACCTATGTACATTACCTCCTTATGGCCAAATAATAAATTTATCTTGTCAAATCAGTTCCCTTATGCTTGGGATACATGATGGAATCCATTAGACTAGTTTGTATTTCAAGATGCTTCATCATGAAAGGATCAAAAGAAAGGTAGAGTCCCTGTTTCAGAGACTTTAAGGTAATGTGTCCCCAAAGTAGCTTTATCAACTTGTGGAGATTTGTAATATGTATATTTTCCACTTTATGGTTCCACCGATGTCATTATAACATCCTTCATGTTGTTAGACCTAATAAACCCTCAAAATAGTTCAAATGCCTAACATTCAAATACTAAATCCTCTATCTAAACAACCTATAGGTGCATATGCAAGATACATGGAATTATATGTTAAATAATTAGTTAAAACCACCAATATAAAACAATTTTAATGGTTAAAATTATAATTTTCACACCTCAAGATATCTCTCACCACTTTTAAACCTTCGTGTCTAATCCTCATGACTGTGCAAGGATCATTTTTTGCTTGCTTGTAGGTGGATGTCTATAGGAAATTAACTATGCATAAATATTACAATGTTTTTCATAAATATGTTAGTATTTAGACTAATAATTTGAAAAATAATATGATCAACATGATCATTGAGATCATTAAACATAAATACACCTTTCATATGCAAGCCAAAACATGAAAAGGAACTCCACTATTGATGGAAACTTGTCTATAGAGTATGATAGTGTCCTTTACTAGAAAAATAAGATACTTGTGATCTTTTATTTCATCCCACACATTAAAAATTAGTTAATAATCATTTGATAATATTTTCCACACTCTCCAACACCACATACAGTGCTTGGTTTGTATAGACCAACTCAAATAGAGAGGAAACTTGTAGGGTGTGGGGATGATCATGCAAAAAAAGTGACTAACACTCTTAGAATTGGTTCATACAGTATAAGAAACCAATTTTGGAAATACTACCATTTATTCTAAGTGTACAAAGAGTAATACCTCCACCAAGTTCACTTGTCCTGATTCATCTCCTGTTATATGTACTAAATAAAAAATACCTAGTCATTTATGCCTGTTTAGTAGAGCAATAGAATAATGAAATGGTTTTATGCCATTTTCAAGTGTTTAAAAGTTTACCAAGTGTATATGTGAGTTTATGGGAGTATAAGGGACATTTTATAATCCCTCTCGATGTGTCAAATATGTTTTTCAATCCATATAACTACCTAAACACTCTCTAACTACCTGATTTTATTGTTCTAATGCTAGTCCTACATTTTGTTAGTTATGACACAATATTTTTTGACTTACACTAACACATGTATTTTTAGATACACTTTGTAACACTTTTATTTAATTTTAAATAATAAATAAATCATAAATGAATCAAAAATGGCATTATATGACATGAATTTACACAAGGACTAAAAGTGATTATGATAGAGATAATGACACATCAAATTACATCACTAGGATCATGATACAACATAAAAGACCCTAATTCACACATATAAAATCTTTCAATAATAGGGTGTGACCTATTTTGACTTGTGGTCAAATTAGTCAATAGTATCTCTAAGGAGATAACTTGAAGGGCCTTGTAATACCTTCAAGGTATCTCCTTAAAAATATGTTTAAGGTTCTGCAATGCCCTTCAAGGTATCACCTAAAATGTGCTTGTCATTTTATATTTCAATACATACATTAATCCAAAAATTTATACCCACCTTAATTACTTCCTTAAACAATTCTAGACACTCGATTGAGATCCAATCTTCATTGATTTTATAGAATTCTACTAAGAGTCTATCGATACCAAGGACATTATCAAATTTCAAAGAGTCAATCACACATCTGACCTCATAAAAATATATCTAACTATAAAAATAGGTCATTTTAATGTGTTAAACCTTTCTTTAAATAGTCTTTTCACATAAAATCCTATTCTTTTCAATTTAATCATTTGACCCCTTAGTTAAGAAAAGGTTTGAGTAGAAATTAGAGAATGTTTTTTTGATAGATTTTTTGATCCACTAAAACTACATCATCCTCCTTAATTTTTGATATTTTATATTTCTAATTCTTAGTCCTTAAAAATATAAATAATAATTTGGTACCTTTATCAGCCAGCCTGAGCCAATGAATTCTAGATCTGACTTGGGCACCTCTAACATAGCAAATTTAGTTCTTCCTCAACATATACTGAGAAGAAGAAAATGTGTTCAATAAGGATTCATTATTTGTGTCACATTGTAATTCAAATTACAATTAAAAATCTATTCTTGGGTTTTTCTAAAATAATTTATTTACCTCTTAGCTTTAATTTATCCATAAGATCTAGAATTTTTTTTGATGCGTCCATCGAATTGTTCCAGTAATCAATTTTAGAGTCTGATTCAAAGGCAAAATTCCTAACATTATAGACTGACCTTACTATCCAAGAACTCTCTTTCTACAATGTGGGACACATTAATTTTATACATTCCTTCCATGGTGACCTCTTATTTTTCATCACCAACGAGATTAAAATTGAGATCACTAGGGTGATGGTTTAATATAGTGAATGGAATAACCTTAAGCACATTACCATCTCCTTCCAAACTTGTCCTAAAGGCATCTTTAATCAAATATAATCTATCAAGTATATCATAAAGACTTCTAAATCTATCTTATTTGTTACACCAAGTGAACAAGATTCCTTTAATTTTTTTTACCTTTATTTAAAGGGTCAGCCAATTTGTGTAATATTTTAAATTTGAACTAGAAAAATAGCTTGTTTCCTTTCCACATGTGAGGGTTTTCTCCAATTTTATCCTTTTTTTATTTAATCATATTAAAATCACCCCAAAACAACAATATAATTTCCTTCATATTAGATTGAATCCAATTCTAATTTTTCATTTTTCCCTATAGTCATTAGATGCATATATATTACAAATTCTAAACATTTTACTATACTTGTTGATAATAACTGAAGCCACCCTATTGCAAGGAGATAAACCATGTTCCATAGTATAATCTCCCTAAATTGGGTTAATATAAATAGAAGCACCCCCTTTACCTATGTATTGGTTAGTAAAGAATTGGATTTTGTTAGGCCAAATATAGCATAAATTGAAAGAAATTATTGTACCAATTGTTTTGACCTCCTAGAGAATGAGAAAATCAAGTCTAGATCTAGAATATCTGAACTACTTGAAAATAGGTTTCTTATCTAGGGATTTAATCCCCCTACATTACAACAAAAGATATGCATTACATGATTATTATTATTAATTGTTCTTATTTAGGGACTTACTTCCCCCTTATTTTGATACATTCTTGAGAAACATTTATAAAATTTACTCCCTTATTCCTTTTTTATTGCTACTATCACCACCTTTTGTTCCCCCATTTTTTAATAGTCTTCCATCTTTGGAAAAGGGACCATCATGGGATGTATTTTTAATATAAATAGTTTTTAGTATTTTTCCAGACCCTTTAGAGGTCTAATTATCTCTAGTATTATGATTGGATAGAATTTAATTTAAAATATCAGCATGAGTTGATACATTTGGGCCTTCCTACTGGGGTACATGTCCATCAAGGATTGAACCTCATTAGAAAGTTTATCAGGAGGAAAATCAATCCATAAGGGTCATGCAAACCCATGGAGGGTCCCTATTTAGCAAGGGGAACAAGATCAATCATATCCTCATTAAATTATTCTTTGATATTTAACACTTTAGAGGGTAAACTAGTTTGTTCCATTGAATCAGTTTAATTATCTTTCTCTTTGAAAAATGATAAACTAATGCCTCCAGGAGGAGTTGTAAAGGGGTGAGGTTCCCCACTATCAATCTCATGAGAAGATACTTTACTCTTGGTAAAGTTTGAACTAAATTTTACTCTAGGGCCCTTATTAGGGGATGTTTGGTCTTCCTCAAATTTAGTGTTAATGATTAGATTATCTATGTTTTCCAAGTCCTCTATTTGATTCAAGAGGGGATTAAAAATAACATCTTTGTTATTGAGTTTAGGGCCTCTCTCGACTACATTATCACTATTTTTTTAGAGGGAAACAAAGGGTAATTTTTCCTCATGTGGCCATCTTTTTTTATAGAAAAACATGCATTGAGATCTTCCAATCCTTTGATAGGGTATATGAAAGAGCTCCCATTTATTTTAAAAATTAGGGACTATGGAAAGGTTTTGAAAGGGTCTAAAGAAATTTTAACATGTGTATTTATAAAGGCCAAAAACCACTTGGTGTACTCAACCCTAAGAACCTATCTCAGGGTTTGAAGGGATTGAGTGATAAAATTACTTAATTAGATAGGAATGTTTTCAATGTCGACCCATATAGGGGTTATTCTAAACACCATGTTCTAAGTTAAGAATCCATGGAACCAATTTAAACAATGATTTTCCCACATTCCATAGGGATTTTTAATGAAACTTGTCTACATGTTGGATTTTTTAAAAAGAGCTAGATAAAAACTCTTTTAATAACATTTTAGATAAATTAACATAGATACCCATTTTATTGCCCCATATCCTATTTAACCAATTATCAAATAAACTCCTTTTTGGGAGAGCATTTATTTTTAACCTAGGTTCTTCCATAGTAAAATATTATTCCATAGACAAATTAGGGAGCATAAAAAGGGTTTTACTATAACTAGGTATCTTACGCTCTTGTCCTTCACTACCTCCTCCTTCTCCATATTTAGATGTGTTATTCAAGCCAATAATGAATTTTTCACTTTGAAATGATTAGAAAACTCTTCTTGCCATAAAAGTTCACTGAAGGGATTTTTATTTTCACCATTATTTACACCACCCTTCTCAACAATAAATTTTGGGCCGCTTGATTTAGTGTACCAATTACCTAACATTTTTGGCCTCTATTTACATTAATAATTTCATCAATTAGACAGTTTGCATAGTTTAGAACACTTTGATCAACTTCTTCTTTAAGACACCACCATTAATTGTTAAGCATAGGATATACTGAGAGGGGGTGAATCATTATATCATAAATCTTATAAACTTTCCCTTAATAAAATTCCACTTTAACATACATTCAAGATATGCAATAAATGTAAAATAATAAACACCACACAAGATAGAGAGAGACACTAGATTTAACATGGAAACCCAATGTGGGAAAAGCCATGGAGAAAAATCTAAAGTATATGAATGAGCACCAACTCAAACTACAATATTCACAAGCACCAACTTGTAGGAGCACCAACCCCTTTGCTGAGCACCAACATAGAAACTATTCATGAGCACCAACCCACAAGAGCACTAACCCCTTTGTTGAGCACCAACACAGCAACAATTCATAAGCACTAACCCCTTTGATGAGCACCAACACAGTAATAATTCATGAGAACCAATGCATAGGAGCACCAACCCCTTTATGTATACCACACAACTATCTCTCAATGTTTTTATCTCAACAAATGATAGTTCGTTACAATAGCTCTTTCCTCTCTCACCTTTGCTCTTCTAAGCTAGATATAACAAATACAAATCATACTTATCTCTCTCATTGCTCTTCTAAGCTAGATATTACTCTATCAAATCAAACTCTATCTCACACTTTACAAATGGCTTCTCAAGCCTTTATTTATAGCTTTCCAAATGACCTTTGGCCTTCCCCCTTTGTGACCCTTCAATCCTCATGGAAAATGGTGCCAAACTTGCATGACCCTTCATATCCTTGCATTTGAAAAGTCATGTGGTGACCCTTCATAAGCAAAATCATCCTTTCTTCTTTTTTCCTTATCTTGGTGACTTTTCATATTCCTTAAAGTGTCCCTTCATGAGAAATTGTGCCCTTCCTCTTTTGTCTTCACTTGGTGAGTCTTGGAATTCTCCAAGATGACTCTTCATGGGAAAATGCATCCCATTCTTCTTTTGTCTTTACCCCATGACTCTTTAACTTCTCCATGGGCCCTTATTTTTTATATGCAACAAAAAATATATTCGTTGATATTATATAAATATTAACACACATTAGCTAAGATATATCTATTACAAACATCATTAAATGCAATGTGGCCTTTATCACCAATAATGCTAGACCTTTGACATTAATGACAATATTTCCAACATTAATTACTTTCTACTCCAATCTCCAACACATATCTATATATCAAGGGGTAGGGAACATAAAAGGCATGCAAACCAAGACCAAGGTGACATAATCCACCAACATATTGTAAATTAAAATAAAGAAAAAAGAACAAATATACTAAAATTAACCAAGAAGCATAAAATCAAAGTAACATTAACCATGTACCCTTTATAACCAATGCATATTCGAACATACAATCACCAAGGAAGCAAAGGGGGACATGAAAGAGGAAGAAAGCATGAAACACTATCAATCGAGGGTGACTTTTCATCTCCCCATTGTAGAGCTCCACCTACATTTTTTTTAAAATTAAACCCTTTTAGGAAGTTTTTGACCTACACATATTTAGATAATTTATAACCATTTTTTAGTCATTTTTAATAATTAAATTTGGTATTTTATCTTTGAATTTGTATTCACCCTTGTATCAACTATTATTTTAGGATTGTGTGTTCTAATAATTTAATATTATACATCTAGATAGAATACCTTATTTGGTGTACAATCATATTATTCTAATTTATATATCATATAATTTATACAATGATCTATATTTATGTTGTGTGAGGATTGATCACTTATTCTAGTGGTGACTAGATGTCATGGTGCCGTTAACATTGAAATGTGTGCTTACATGAGTTCCCCAACCTTGTGGTTATTGTTGTATGCATATGAAAACAAAGGTAATTATTATAATGGACATTTTTAAAGGTCTCATAGACATGTTTCAACCTTTCAATTAATGTAATTATTGTCATCACCTTATAAGATTACATTATTATGCCTCATCTATCTTATTATGTCTAGTTTATAATTATTTCCCATTATTTTTGAGACCACATTAATGTTTGTGCATGTTTATTATTATTATTATTATTATTATTATTATTATTATTATTATTATTATTATTATTATTATTATTATTATTATTATTATTATTATTATTATTATTATTATTATTATTATTATTATTGTTATTACTACTACTACTACTACTACTACTACTACTACTACTACTACTACTACTACTACTACTACTACTACTACTACTACTACTACTACTACTGTTATTAATTGTAAAAAATAATATATAAAATACTAAAATTATCCTAATATATATACATCAAACATAACATTTTTAATTATTTATCAAAAAATAAAAAATAACACTTTGTAGAATGAATTAAAATTGGGACATAATGAATATTTGGGGTTATGTAATAATAAAAAAACATTAAAATTTGAAGAAAGCATGAAAATTCCAACCAAAAGGTGTGATAAATAAATAAGCAAGCAATGGGATTGAAAAATAATTGAAGATTCATGAAAAAAGACACCTTTGACTCTATTTTGGAAACCTTGAGTTGGAAAAAGATATCTAGAAGTTGTATAAATTGGAGTATTGTAATCTAGTCTTGAAATGTGAAAGGGACATGATTAAAATGTCACTAATTTTTTATCATATATAACACATAGACTATAGATTGTGTACCTCTTCTACTATCGATCCAATACCTATCACCTCATTTTGTAAATTTATAGGTAGGTGCATAAGTAGATGGAATATCAGGATATTTATTTACTTTGGTGAATTATGAGATGACTTTTTTTAGTTTTATTCTCCTTTTATATTGACTTAATTTTATACAAATTTATTCAGAAGGAATAATAAGATGTAAGGTTAACTAGCTTAAAAAATGTCTTAAGAAGTTGTAACTATATATCCTACATGCTTAGAATTAGAGTTAATATAGTTCTAGTGTATGTGAGTGTAATCCCAACCCAAGTGACATATAAGGATTCACCTTCTCTCCATATATAATCAAGTGAAACTATGTGAGAATTATATTAGTCCTTATTTTTGTACAAGATGAAACAAATAACTTTTAAAATTATTTCAATAGTCTTGAAGAGTATAAATATAGACTTATTGTGTTCACCTAAGACCTTACTTTTATTGATACATCTTTTTTCAAAATTACTCAAAGAGTATTTATATATATACCTTTTAATTTGAATTAAGAACCAATTGGTGTGTAAACCAACTAAAAAATATAAATAATCAATAGTAATTGGTCAAAAAATATACCCAAAACTAATAATGGGAAGAATTGGCAAGTGATTGATCATGATAATCTCACATTCAAAATAATTTCAATCCTAACCTAAGTTCAAAAAATATCAGGGTGGAAGATAGGAAAAACAAAATAGGACTCCAAACATATAAAAAATTAATAAGACATATAAAAATGGAATAACAAAAGATAAAGGACCACATAGATAAAAATCAAGAGAATAAAACACAAAAAATAAGGGTAACATCATAATATTGTGTCCCACTAGCCAAATTAAAAAAAAATCCTAAAAAATATTTAATGATTTTTTAAAAAAGGAAAAATGTATATGCACTACATATTTATATATATAGTCTAAAACCTATTTTTTAAATATTTTTAATGACCCAAACTCAGATATTTTGAGGATAAGATGAAAGTGTATGTGGCCTATTTATACCAAAAAGTGGGACACGTTATTATGCTTTGACCTAGAATCAATAATGATCTATTTTAAACATATGATCCATATGCACAAAATTATTCTAATGTTTTTGAATAAAAAACCTTTGACAAATTTTATTTTTTATATAATTACCCATTTCAATATGTGTGTGCATGATTCATGTGTGAATTAAAGTAGAAAAATAATTGAAGAAATACCTACACTTTAGTGAAGAAAGGATGAAATTTATATATTCAAGATTGGGGTTGAACCCACACTTTTTATGTTTACAACATAGTGGATCTATAAGCAAGAATAAATTCCAAAATGAAGCCATTGTCCTTATAAATAGTTTGAATATAGTAATATGAAATAAAAAATGAAAAAATGAGCATAAGAATGAGTAATCATGTTAGAATATGAAACGTGCTACCATTCCTAAATAACTATAACTAAAAATAAAATATGCATGAGTACTAAAAATTTAGATTAATTTTTGATAGCTCAAGTCTTCATATTTATCAAAAGAATACATATTTGGTTTTTCTTGATCCATTTTTTATCCATATTGAAAAATATTCAGATATATGACCTTGTTTATCGGTGATGGATTGGTACATGTTCTCTAAAATAACTCATCTCTAAATAAAACGTCATGCACATTGCATGTTGATTTGTAATATAGTCAAATATGTTAGAACCATTGAAAAATAATTATAAAATATGTACATAACCATAAAAAATTATCAACATGTAATGCTCAATAGTAATGTATGACTCAATAGAGTATGAGGATGTGAAAGTGGGGAAAATAATATGTATCATTATGTGTAGTAGGATAAACATGTAATATCTCCATGTGATACTAAATATTATAGATATCCTTGTGAAAATATCAATAGTTATCTATAATCTCATACAAGTATTAAATAGTTAGGGATAACCCACATTCCCCAATTTATGAAAATGTCTAAATATGGAAAAATATCACAATTTATGTATGATATATAATACAAATTTTGCTAAAATGTATATAGGATAATGTGATGTCTTGACATATCAATAATGAAATATCATAAGATAAATGGATGTGAAATTATTTGTATGAAGAGAATAGAATTGTTAAATATAATAGAGGAAGATAATTATGTATTATATTACTAGAGGAAATATACATATAGAAATAATAGGTGATTCCCAAATGTGTACAATTTACCTAGTGGAAATTTAAATACAATTATAATCAACAAAGATTAATTGGGTATAATTCATGCCACAAATGGTGTTGATTATTATCTTTAGTATGATGAATATTATGGTGTCCTTAACAAGTAAAATTAAATAAGTGAAAATTTAACAAGGAACGGTTGGGTATGATGGATCCAAATTAAATATATTTATAATAGGAGTATAAATTATTATTGAGGATAGTAGATGGACATGACATTTTTCCCCTTCTAAGTTTTTTAATGTAATATGTATTGGTAATTTTTATAAATATGTTCCAATAATCCTTCCAAATAAACTTGTCCACTTTAATTTTCTATTTTTACATGTGCATGCATGCACGCACACGCACATGCACGTGTGCGTGCATGCACACACGCACGCATGCACACACACACACACACACACACACACACACACACACACACACACACACACACACACACACACACACACACACACACACACACACACACACACACACACACACACACACACACACACACACACACACACACATCCATCAAAGTGGGGTATTATGTAGAAAACTAATTTGGATACATGACTAGTTATTTTTTATTGTATTAGTGTGTGAATTTGAATCATTGGTTCATATTATGATCTTATTGGCACATTTTCCATTATTTTGGGCCTAATGTTTCCTTACATTACCCATGTAAATTAATTTTGTATTAGCCTTGGGTCTATGATAATAACACCATTCAATTCAAGATTCTTGAAAACCTATAAATGGACTATTTTTTAGTCTTAGTATGACCCTATTTATTCTGTGAGTGTCAAGAAATAATATTTATTTAAAATGTCACTTTAGGGAAATGAGTGTCAATTGAGACCACCTTATCCCTATCTTATCCCAATAACTATCTTATGACCTATTTAGATCCTCTTCTAGCTTTTGTATTGGTCGAACCCATTCCAGATGTACCAAGAGTAGTCCTAGACCATCTCCTAGGCATCCAAGGCCATAGTGCACTAGTTTTTCCACCTAGATAACTTTTATAACAATTTCCATCCTCTAATTCATTTATCTCAATTTTTAGCTAATTACTTCCTTTTGTGACTAATTTCTATTTTTAGAATACTTAGACTAGGTCAATTATTGTACAAATCACTAGATGTGTATGTTGCATATTTATTCCCTAATTTATTATTTAGTTATTTAACAACCTATGGTTTACATTCCATAAATCCCTTAAAATTTAAATCATTTGGTGAACCCAAAATACTTCATATACTACCAAAACCCTAGACATAGATGATATTAGTCTATTTATCCTTATGTTTTATATGTTCAAAAATTAATTCAAAAGTCTCAAATCTAATTTATTATTTTATTTTTGAAATCTTTCATAGATTAAATTTCTTAAAAGGCTAAAAATATACAACATTTTATTTTCCTACTTACAAACCTAAAATGGTAGAATTCGATAACTAATTTGATGAGATTGAAGAAATGCAATTATAGCATTTCATTTATAAACATTCAAATATACAAGATGACCTTTGATGTATTATCCATGAAGATCTTTAAAATTTCACTATTGGTTAATATTCTAACCCCACAAATGCTAATATTATTACACCTACTATGGGGATAACTCAGATTCTACAATAATTTTATATAAATAGGCAACCTTCACCAGTGAAAACACTTCCCATGTCTAGTATGCATTCTTCCTCCCCATATGTACAATCCCCTATGTTTAAGATCCAGGATCTATAGGCCAACGCATTACATCTTCGTCAAGGTGCCACTAGACCATCTTATGCCTTGGATTCTCATGTTCTTTTACCTACACCATTAGAAAAACATATAGTAATAACTCCTTTGCCATATATATTTTTGACACCCAAGATTAATTTGTATGATGGTAAGGGTTTCCTAAGCACATATATGATCTTTCCATGCAACATGTTTGGACCACGTGTCTAATTATTATCTCCTCACTAAGATGTTCCCTCATAGTTTAAAATACTATGCATTATAATGGTTCTATGATCTTCCTAGTTAGTCCATAAAAACATTCAATCCATTGGAATATATGTTTTTGATACACTTTTTGATCAATGTCAATGATAAAGTTTCCTATGCTCAAGTTTCTCAATTCAAATAAAAATATAATTATCCAATATTTGTGTATGTATTGAGATATAAAACTATATTAGAAAATATGACTATCCCCCTGGTAAATAGATATTTCCAATACATATCAAACATACTTTATTACTAGCACTAATTAAAGCTATTCTATTGAATAATTTTCCATCATTCACAGATATATGCCATACAATTAAGGAACATAAAATCAATATTCTCTCTATTGGTAAATTAAAGTACACAAATGGATCAAATTTAACTAATAAGAGTTCTAATAATATCCCATATAAGGTGAGGTGCATTGAAAACAAGAGTGAAAAAAAAGATAAAAGTTAATGCAAATTTATAACAACCTCATCACATGATTTTATTATCTCCTCCAAGGAGACTTTTTCATAAATCTTCATGAATCACCATCATGTGTTCTTTGGTGACTCTTGAAATACAACATCATATCTCTCCCTCCCATTTAATAATTTCATATTACTAGGCCTCTTCCAAATAGTTATGACTCCAATTTAGTCTATGAATTTCATTAGGAACTACGGCATACTATAAATAAATGCATCAATTTATGACATAAGATACAAGATTTGATAGATGATAATATCATTGATGTTGAAATTCCTATAGAGGAACCTAGACCATAACTAAGGAAATCAAAATCAATCATATTATTTTTCGATCCCTTTCCAAAACATATAGCTAATGAGATGGTAGGCACATCAGATGTTCATTATACTTATTAGGCACATCCAACATAAGCATCTTATCATACTCATATAGTGGACCCACACCCTCTACATACTATTAATGGTGTGTATCATACTCATGTTTGGTTACACATAACATAACTTTATTAGAGTGTGAGATAGTTGATCATGACATATCTTTATATGAACTATTTTTAATACCTTACATTGATCATGACCCTATTCATAGATTTAGGGTTGACAATGGGTCAAGCCTTAACATGGGTTATTTAGAGCAGGACATTTATTATATAGATACAATTATTCATGGATACAGTGGCCATGTTCATATTTACACTAGGGAGATATTACTTCTATTATATATTGGGTACACACACATGGCCATTAGATTTATGGTCATACCTAGTATAGGCATATTTGATATGTTACTGGTAGGCCTTGGATACAACAACTTTGGGATATCCCATCTACCATAAATAGATCTCTATAATATATACATGTTAATTATGTTGTTACCAATGATGGACTTATATATGAGTATCCTTTACCTATTCCATAACTAGTTATATAGTTTATACTAGCTACATTTTAGTATACAAAGTCTATTGTTATACCTTTGATATCAGTTGAGACACCAATGCAAGTTAGGTCTACTCCTATTGCATTATCATGTACACATACTCTCCCACGAGACCCTTATCAGAGAGACCCCTATGTTAGAAACATGTTATGGAATATAAATATCCTCTCCCTAACCCATTATCATATATATCAATGTTATAGCATATATCATCCACTCTAGTTACAACTTATACTACCAAATGGGTTTCTAAGTGTCCCACAGTTCACAAGCCAGTTTAGTCAGTTTTAAATATTCATATCCTCACGCCATAATTAGTTTTAGCTATAGATCACTCAGTAAATTTTATTCTTAGATCTTAGATACCTCATCACATATCATACATGATCATTCTTCCTATCTTTGATACAAGATACATTGATTGTGATTATTTGATGAGACTCATCAGATAGTATACTCTTCTCTACTTGTACATAGTTCCATTTATCCTTGCTACTTGTATATAGTATCATTTTCATGATTGCTAGTACATATCTTATACTCAAAAAATACAAAAAAAATATTATGTATTCATAAAATACTAAAACATTCAATTTTTTCTAAGAAAATATAAATTTTAGATTGTATGCATTTCCATGTTTACATTCCTTATATTTTATAGGTACTACATATTCTTTCTATGTTAGTCTAGTCAGTTTTATCATACATAAATGATTCACTTGTTCTCTTTGTGGGTTCATAGATTCTTATAGGACCTAGATCCTCTACAAAAATCTATATTTACTACTATCTACCCATTGGATGAACATACATAGTTTTAACATTGATACACTTTCTCATTAGGGGCATCATACTACATAGATTATGATTTTATAGGCTACATATTTTTATACTATATGTAATAGATTTAACAATGATTATATGATGATATTTATCATCCCATACTACTTAGATTTTTTATAGAATTCTAATACTATAGACTCAACTTATGTACTTATTTTTTCTTATATGGATTTATACCACATGCTCATGCATACTCTCATTTTTAGATTTCGTAGTTTATATATTTTTATGTCTCTCTATTCCTAAATCTACTTGAAAAAAATTTAATATGTCTTTATTAAGGTGATCTAATCCACTTTACTTAATTATATGTATGCTTTGGACATGTTCCCATGTCCTTGTGTGTGATTTCCTAAGTATGTGTGTAGATATTTGAGCATGTCCTTCTCTTTGGATCTAAGCCAACCTTGCTTACTCTATGCCTATATGGGCATTTGAACATGTCCTTTTATGTATTGATTTCTCAAATTTAGTGATATCTACCCATATCCCTTGTATTGTGTCCCATTAGTTTACTTTCTAAGCATCATGTGTGTTTTATGTATGCCTACATGTATGCTCCATAGCCATTCCATTTTCATCTTTCTTGTTAAATTCACATACAATTTTATATTATATGAGAGGTCTCATGTATATTCATCTTCCTCCTTGGATACCTTGTTGGAAATCATGCCCCATACCCCTTAAGTATTTTACACATATTATTACTTATAATTACAATTCATACAAATGATTACACTATTATATCTATCTTGATAACTTTGTTATTGATAAATATGACATACATCATATATTACCAACTTATGCTTTTTGAGCATTGTCATTGATTGTTGAATTTGGTATTGATGTTGTCATTGATGTCAAAGGTTATTATGAAGGTTCATGTTCAAGTAAGGTTTCATATATGTGTATGATGAGTTCTTATGCCACCATAGTGAGTGTTATTTTTTAAAGAGAGCAGTGATGTGATATTATTATTTAAAGAGTGTTAGAGATATCATTAAGATCAACATGAGTGAGTAAAGGTCAGTGTGTCAAGTGTCAAGTATCTTTAAGATAATTGTATAGACCTTGTTATAATTAATGTGTAGGTATAATGAATAAATTAGAGAGCTAAAAATATCCTTAGTCATGCTCTAAATAAGAATTTATATGCTTTAAAGATCTACCAAGTAGCTTTAAAGACATTTTAGTAAAGATTTGAAGAATACTTGATAGTGTTTAAGTATGAGAGAGGTTTTTTGATATCATACATGAGGTGTTGAGATATTTTAAATTTTTACATAAATTTTTGAGGGATTTGACAAAGGTTATAAGGTTGGCTCTGAAGATCTACATAAGCAGATCTAAAGATACTCTATTGAAGCTACAAGATGCTCTATTGAATCTATGCAAATGTTAATTTGAATATTTAAAGAAGAGAGTTTGTATAAGGTTTATTTATTATGCATAATATTCATTAAATCACTCAAGATATTTTGAAGGTGAGGCCTATAGGGATAAGTACTTCAATCCAAGTCTATAATTAGACTAGTACTAGACACTACCTAGTCTAATAAGGATTCATGAGCTATTGACAAGACATATGAAATATTTTTTATATTATTTAAGAATGATAAGATATTTCATGAAATTTACATGGGGATATAAGAGTTTTTATAGTGGTTATAAGGTCATTTTCAATGCCTAATGAGACTTGCAAGTCAAGGCCTAGAAGGCAAAAAGAGAGATGGTGGCCAGATGGGGTATCAAGATCAGTTTCCAGGGAAAGTGTGAGTATGTGAGCATTGAAAAATGTTATTAATTTTTTTTAATAATGTGCATGAATGTTCAGGTCATGGTTTGAAATAAAATTCTTGAAAAAGTATTTTAAGGTCTCTCAAAGGCACATAATGAAGAGTTGTCTACCTAAGAAGGTGTTTCAAGTGCTCATTGGAATGTACAACATGTGAATGAGGACCAAATATATTCATTTAATATTTTTAATTATCTTAGATCAAATTTACAAGTATTTTTTTCTAAAATAAGGGGCTAAGATTTATGAATTATCATTAAGACTAGAATATGGTCTAAACCCTCAAAAAACCCTAACAATGAACAAATGTTAAAGATCTTATTATAAATTTCTAAAAATGGATTGGTATGGATATAAAAGTGATTATATGTTTAATTAAACTCTCTTAGTCACCCTCAAAGAGTGATTGGTTTCTCAGTTGAGTGAGTAGACCCTAAAGAAATGTGTTTGTTTCTCAGAGATCTATTATAACAGTCAAAGTTGACCAAATCAAAATATGCAAATGGATGAAGGTAAAAGTTTGATAATTTTAGTTTATTTCAATTAATTATTATGTAAAATTGTATCCCTTATGTCTATAAATTTTTTTATCCAATTAGCCTATCACTAATAGGCTAAACGGTGCAGATAGTGAGAAAAATAGGCAGACATGAGAAGATGATTCTTGATGTGTTTTCATGTAAGAGTGATAGATTAAAGTGAATGACTAACTTTTTTTGGTCTTAAATTATATATATATATATATATATATATATATATATATATATAATTTTAATAATATTTTAAATCAGTGTAATAGTCTAGAACATTAAATCCAAAATGGCTTGTCTAGCTAACTAAAGAATATAAGAGATAAGATCAATAGACTGCTTTGCAAGACCAATAGTTTCCATTAGAGATCATGATATATTTTTTTTAATTTTTTATAATAATATTATAATATAATTTTAATTCATTTAAATCATATGATTATATTATATCAGGTCTCATAAGTTCATTTTTTCTTGACTATGTTTTGAAGTCACTTGGCAGTTCTGAGTGAACATCTTGTAGAGAAGAGTTTGAGTCAGTATACCTTGAATTGAAGGAATGAATGAATTTTTTAATTATACTAAGTTAATTATTTTTTTAATATGTTATTTTTTCCCATATTTATTTAACAAAAGTGTGTTTATGCTTCAGTTATTCAAGATATATTTTCTGTGTATGCACAAGGCTATTGTTAATAGTATTTTGAGAAGTGGTTCAAATGGTGGTTGGATTTAAAAGGTGTTTTCGACCTAAAATGAGGTTTTTTAAGGTATATTTTAGTGTGATATTAATTTTTCCTAATTTATGTTATTTAAGTGTTCCAAAAATATCAAAGGGTAACATGTCACTAGGAATGCCTATTAGGTCTCCATAAGGCCTAAAAAGAAGAGTAAGGGATAATTGATCTATGACCAACATATGTGTAATACAATTATTATTTAAGAATATTATTATGGTATAATAATACTTATTACATGAATGACCTAATAGTTTTTAATTGTGTGGCTAACTAATAAATATTTGATCAAGTGACTTGTATAAATACTAGGTAGTTTTAGGCTTATTTGTAAGAGTAAAGTGCAAGAGAATAAAAAAGAAAATTGGAGAGAAGGAGGTCATGTGGAAAATCATAAGGGTTTAATTAATATCAAACATGAGTTTTTAATATGAGGTTGAAGGTCATATGACCTAACTAGGTTAAGAAGAGGGCTAGTTGAGTGAAGAAGGCTAGAGGCTAATTTGAGAGGGATAGATGTGAGTGAAGAGCTGAGGAAGAAGATAATCATATTTTGTATAAGAAAAAATTTATTTTTAAGTTTATCAATTTTTTAATGCGGATGATTTGGATTTAAGTCATCTAAGGGGTCGGTGCCTCCTTGTAAGTGGGTGCTTGTTAAATCCTAGTTGAGTTAGTGCTTAGCTAGCTGGGGTTGGTGCTCCATGTGGAATGGGTGATTCAATAATATTTGATATTTGTCATATAGGACTATATTAAATTTTCATCATAGGTGGGTTTTATTTTCCTTTGAATTTTTACCACATATACGATGTGTTCATATGTTTATTGCTCTTGCGGATTGGTGTTTATGCTTGCTAAGATATACATGTTTGTTTAAATAATCCATGATTGTTTAAGTAAGATTATCAAAGAAAGTTTTTGTAATACTGATTTTACACCCCTCCTCCTCATTCATTTAGCTTAAAATAATTGGTATCATATATTGGTCCTTTGAAGTAGGTCTGAAAGCCTAAAGGAGATCCTAAGAAGTAAAGATGGCTAGTCAACAAGCTTAAGGTGGTTTCTCTACTAGTAAGGATCCATTTTTCAATGGATCTAACTATGAATTTTAGAATTTCATAATGAAGATATATTTTATTTCAAAAGGATATACTATTTGGAATTCAATTGTGGATGGTTATATTTCACCTATTATTTCACTAATATATGTAACAAGTAAGAAGGCTAGTGAAAATAACTCCAAGGAAATTAATGTCATTATTTGTGTCCTATCAAAGGTAGAGATTATGATGGTAATTAATTATGTATCATCCAAATATATATGGTAAAAATTGAATACCATATATTAGGGAGACACCATGGTGAATATGGCCAAGTTGAAGACCAATTGAAGATAGTTTGAAAGCCTAAAGATGAATGAAGATAAAATTATTGAATGTTTCCTATTGAGGATTGATGAATTTATCAATATCATTAGGGGATTGGGAGAATAATTGAAATAATCTATTATTTTCCAAAATGTGTTAAGATCTCTAACTCCTAGGTTTGACTCTAAGGTGTTTAAAGTAGAATTTATGGAAGGTTTGGACAAGATAGAGATAGATGGGATTCATGGAATCTTAACTACCTATGAGATGGGAACAAATGAAAGAAGACCTCCCAAAAAGGAAGAAAATTTCAAATTTGAAAATAATTTAAAGGCCAATAAGGTCAAGGATGAGGTATGTTTAGATAGTGATGATGATGAACTCATAGCTATGTTTTCTAGGAAGTTCAAGTTTGGCTTAGGTAAGTACAAGGGTAATTTACCCTTCAAATGTTGTAGTTGTGGCAATATTGGTCACTTTACATCCAAGTGTCCTAAAAAAGATAAATATGAGCATAATGAAGGACATGATGAACATCATGAAGATGCCATAAAGGCCTATAAGTCTGACAAGAATAATATATATCTCAAGAAGAAATTATGTAGGAAAGGGTTATTCAAAAATAAGAATAGTTACTATATCAAATAAGACAACTCATTTGATGTAAGTGATTCAATCAAGTTTGATAGTGATAATGGAAATAATGAACCTAAACATGAAAAATAATGAAACCTTGTTCATGGTCATAGAATCAGATAATAAGGGTTGTACAAGTGGAAAAAATCTTATGGTTGATATAGAATCAAATGAATAAGTAGAAGTGAATCTTGAGGCTGAATTAGTAAGTACCGTAGAAGATTTGAAGTTTCAAAGGAGAAAGAATCACAAACTAAGATCATTAGTTAAGGACTATGAGGAGCAGATTGGATTGTTTGAGGAAAGGTTGAGAAAAACATCCAAAGAGTATGATGAGATCATAAATTAATTTGAGGCATAGATGGAGGTAGTCAATACAAGACTAAACACTATAGAGGAATAATGTATCAGGTATGAAACTAAAATAAAATCCATGAAATCTGAATTTGATCAAGCATATAGTAAGGTGAAGATATTTATGAAGTTTTAAAAGAGTGCTAAGGATCTAGATGATATCTTGAGTATTAAAAAGTTTAAAAGTGATAAAATAGGACTTGATTTAAAATAAGACCAAAAGGAGGTACCTCAAGTCAAGGATAAGACTATTGAAGACAAGATGGTCAACATGAAAAGACCTATCAAATAGCATAATGCTATAAGGTATTCTATTTATTTCAATGGTTACTATTTTCTATGTAGTCAGTTTGGTCATAGATCAAAATATTGTATAAGACCCTCCGAGAATGATTACTCATGGGACAATGGAAGGAGTCATAATTCACATCATTCAAATGGTATGTATGAAGAGGTTTGTTATAGGTGTTTTAATGTAGGACACATTTCAATATTACATTCTAATAGATTTAGAAGGACACCAATATAAAATAGGAAGTTTGGAGCTCCTAGAGTAGAAGAAATAATGAAAATGAATGTATGAAAGCCAAAGGTATCAAAGATAAGCCATGATCGATCTACAAGCTCAATTGAACTAGTTGTTATGATAGAGTATTCCTCAGGTGTGAAAAAAAGTAAGAAATGTCTATTATTAGCTTAAATTGATGATCAAATGGTTGATGATGAGATCAATTCTATAGTGCCAATCAATCCCAAAAAGATGTTGAATAATGTTCAATCTTGTGAGTATGGATATTTGGGAAGTTCCTGAATTCATGGTGTTTTAATGCCCTGTGAAAATAGGCGATTCCATTAGGATTCATGGAGACATTCCTCTATTAGTGGAAGCATGAGGTTTCAGTTAAAGAAGGTTTCATCTTGAGAAGATCCTAGGTTGCCTATGTTACAATCAAGGACATGAATATGGCTATTATCCATTCTTGTGTTTGTAGCTCAAATGTTTGAAGTGTAGTAGGCAACATGATGAGAGATCTAAGGTTGATATTAGGTATATAGGGTCAAAGTGTAGTTATTTAGTATATGAGAGGTAAGCATTTGATATCTATTTATATGAGTGGTTGAGATTTATCCATGTTAAAATGGGTATTGGAGTCAAGATTCTTGAAGGAAGATAAGGATGAATTAAGATTCTTATTGACTCATGTGTTGAGATATAAATACAAAGGGGGTGGTCCTAAATATTCTATAATTGGTATCAAGAGTGTGGTATCCTAGTCTGTGATATTCTTTAGTCATGTCAAGGAAGGTAAGTGATATTGATTTTTTAATTAATTTCAAGGAGATATGATTAGTCTAAGGGGGATCTTGGTAGCTCTGAGTTATTTGTTAAGAAAGGGGATTATTTTTGATATAACAATAGAGATATGCATATGTTAAGGGGAGCATGTGTCTAAGATGCCTCATAGATTTTGTTTGTTAATTTTTTATGGACCAATTGGGAGAATAATCTAGAAAGGGAGGATATTTTAGAATAAGGGAGAAGTGACCTGATTGAGAGAAATTCATGAAAGTGGTTGTCATGGGTGGTTATCATAGTCTATGAAAATTATGTGCCATCTAGTGTATTCTAAGAGGAATTATTAGTTTAGGTGGAGAAATTTTGATTTCATTAGTTGTAGGTGAACCTTTTTTAGTAATTTCAAAGTTGGATAAGGATCATAAAGAGAAAGAAAAGGAAAGAGCCAAATGTAGGAGATGGTTTCCATCAAGAGTGATTGTCATAGTTTTCTTAGTGTGTTTGACATCAATGACAAAGGGGGATATTGTTGAGCATTGCCATTGATTGTTGATTTTGGTATTGATGTTGTCATTGATGTCAAATGTTATTATGAAGGTGCATGGTCAATTAAGCTTTGATTTTTTTGTATGATGAGTTCTTATACCAGCATAGTGAGTGTTGTTTTTATATGAGAGCAGTGATGTGAGAGTATTGTTCAAAGAGTGTTAGTGATATCATTGAGATCGTCATGAATAAGTATAGATTAGTGTGTCAAGTGTCAATTATCTTTAAAAGACTTATCTAGACCTTTTTAGAAGGAATGTGTAGGTATAATGATGACATGAGTGAGCTATAAAGATCCTTAGTTAAGCTCTGAAGAAGAAGCTGTATACTCCAAAGATCTACCAAGCAGCTCTAAAGACTTTATGTTGAAGCTCCAAAGAATACTTTATAGAGTTTAAGAATTAGAGAGGTTGTTTGAGTTAGTACATGAAATTTTTATATATTTAACATTTTTACATAAAGTATTGAGGGACTTGACAATGGTTAGAAGATTAGTTCTAAAGATATATGCAATCAGCTTTGAAGATGCTCTTTTGAAGCTACAAAGATGCTCTATCAAATCTAAAAAGATTATCCATTGAAGCTATGAAAATATTCTATTGAATCTCCAAAGAAGAGTGTTTGTATAATTTTTCTTGAGTATGAATAAGAGGCATGAGATCATTCAATAGAGTTTCAAGGTGAAGCCTACAAGGGTAAGCTCTTCAATCCAAGTCTGAAATCAGACTAGGACTAGATCTTTCCTAGTCTAATGAGGCTTCATGAGATATTGAAAAGACATATCAAGGATTGTTTATAGTATTTAATCATGATATGATATTTCATGTCATATACATGAGGTGACAATATCTTTGATAGTGGCTAGAACGTTAGTTTTGAGGCCTAATGAGACTTGCAAGTCAAGGCCTAGAAGGCAAAGAGATATGGTGGATAGGTGGTGTATTAGGATTAGTTTCCAAGGTGAGTGTCAGTATTTGAGAATTTAAATATGTGATTCAATTTTTTTAAGAATATGCATGAAGTTTTAGCTCATGGTTTCACAAGAAAACTCTTGAAAAAGTATTTTGAGGTCTCTCAAATGCATAGAATGAAGAGTTATCTACCTAAGGTATTTCAAGCACTCATTGGCACATACAACATCTGCATGTGGAAATAAGATATTAATGGAAGATGTGTATTTAACCTATCTAAAATTTCCAAGCATTGGTTTCTAGAATAAGGGCCTAAGCTTTATTAATGATCATTAAGATTGGAAAATAGTCTAAACCCTAAAAATGAACCGATGTTGAAGATCATGTTCTAAAGTGTGTAGAATGGTTTGGTATGACTATAAAATTAATTATAGGTTGAATTAAACTCTCTAAATAACCTCCAAGAGTGATTGGTTTTTGAGGTGAATGAGCAAACCCTAGAGGAATGTCTTTGTTTCTTAGAGATTTGCTATAACATTTAGAGTTGACCAAGTCAAAATATGCAAATGGATGAAATTCCAAGTGTGAAAGTTTTATTTGATGTACATTAAGGTTTTTTGATAATTTATATCACTTAGGTTTTCAAATTTTGTGATCCAAGACATCCTTTCACAAATAGGCTTAATGGTATAAACAATGAGAAAATCAGGTAGAAGTGGGAAGATGATTCTTGATGTGTTTTCATGAAAGCGTGATGGATTGAATTGCATGATGAATTTTTTTGGTGCTTTAATAATCTATCCATTATTTACATAAGTTTTTAAATTAGTTTAAGAGGTTTTAATATTGAATCCAAAATGGCTTATCTGGCTAAGTAAAGACTATAAGAGATAAGATCAATAGATTAGTCTTGAAGACCAATAGTTTCCAATAAATTTTATGATATGTTTGTTTGAAGTAATTCTAATTATATTATAATATCATGTTCATGAATTGACACCCTTTTATTTTTTTCTATTATGAGTTATAAGTTCATGTCTCCTTCATTGTGTTTTGAAGTCATTTAGCAATTCTAAGTGAGCATCTTGCAGAGAAGAGTTTGAGTCAGTATACCTTGAATTGAAGAATGTAATGAATTTTTAAATGAACCATGGTTGTTAAATATAAGTATTTTTATGCTTCAATTGTTCAAGACAATTTTTCTATTTATGCATAGGGCTATAGTGAATAGTATTTTGATAAGTGGTTTAAATAGTGGTTGGATGTAAAAGGTGTTATGGACCTAAAGTGAAGTTTTATAAGGTATATTTGAGTGGCATATGAATTTTTCTTGATGTATCTGAATTTTTTAAGTGTTTCAAAAATATCAAAGGGTAAGGTGTTGCTAAGAAGGCCTATTAGGTCTCTGTAATGCCTAAAAAGAGGAATAAGGGCTAATTTAGCTATGACCAACCCACATGTGATCAAATTATGTTTTAAGTGTGTTATTATGGTATAATAAGACATTTTAAATGGCCTACCTAAGAGTTTTGAAGTGTGTGTCTGACTAAGAAGGATATGATCAAGTGTCTTATATAAATACTAGGTAGTTTTAGGCCTATTTGTAAGAGTAAAGTTCAAGAGAATAAAAGATCACATTGGAGAGAAGAAGGAGGTCATTAATAAAATTTGATATGTGTCATGAATACTATACAATAGGTATACATATGAGGATCTTGTTCATATGACCTAATCAAGTCAATAAGAGGGCTAGATGAGGAAAGAAGGTTAGAGGCTAGTTTGACAGGGGTAGAAGTGAGCAAACAGATGAGGAAGAAGACCATCATATATTATATAAGTAACAAGTTTTTATGAAGGTCATAAATTGTTTTAGGTGGCTAAGTTAGTGTTGAGTCATCTAGGGGGTTGGTGCCTCCTTGTAAGTGGGTGCTTGTTAAAGCTTAGTTGAGTTGGTACTTAGCTAGTTGAGGTTGGTGATCCATGTGGAGTGGGTGATTCACTAAAGTTTGATGTTTATCATATGTGACTATATTCCATTTGCATCATCAGTGGATTTTCTTTCCATTAAGGTTTTACAACATATATGATGTGTTCATATGTTTATTGCTCTTGTGGATTGATGCTTATGGTTACTAAGATATACATACTTGTTTAAATGATCTATGATTGCTTTAGTAATATTATCAAAGAATGTTTTTTGAAGACTAATTCACCCCCTATCAGTAATTTAGATTCCAAAAATGCTTGGATTATTTTAAATTATGATTTCAAGTATACACATTATATAAGTTTATCATGCATATATCATATGCGTTCAGGCTAACATACATGTTACATACCTTTTATTTTGAGGACAGTTATTGTAGAGGTTTAAGAACTCTCCTAAAAGGAGGGGACATTCATAGAGATTTTTAAAAAATGTTATAGGTCTAGTTTTACTTATAATTGTTGGAAATATTGTCATTGATGTCAAAGGTTTAGCATTATTGGTGATAAAGGCCCCATTGCATTTAATGTTGTTTATCTTGGCTAATATGAGTTAATATTTATTTAATATTAACAAATATGTTTTTGGTTGCATATGAGACAAAATAAGGGCCCATGGAGAATTTGAAGAGCCACGGGGTAAAGATAAAAGAAGGATGGGATGCATTTTCCCATCAAGAGTCATCTTGGGGAATACCAAGAGTCACCAAGTGAAGACAAAAGAGTAAGGGTGCAATTTCTCATGAAGGGACACTTTGAGGAATACAAAAAGTCACCAAAGATAAGGACAAAAGTGGGAAGGACGTTTTTGGTCATTAAGGGTCACCAAATGACTTTTCAAAGTCTTGAATATGAAGGGTCATCCAAGATTGGCACCATTTTCCATGAGGATTGAAGGGTCACAAAGGGGGAAGGCCAAAGGTCATTTGGAAAGCTATAAATAAAGGCTTGAGAAGCCATTTGTAATATGAGAGATAGAGGCTGATTTGATATTATAATATCTAGCTTAGAAGAGCAATTGTGAGAGATGAATATGATTTCTATTTGTTATATCTAGCTTAGAAGAGCAAAGGTGAGAGAGAGGAAGGAGATGTTGTATCGATCTATCATTTGTTGAGATAGCAACATTGAGAGATAGGTGTGTGGTATACACAAAGGGGTTGGTGCTCCTGTGGGTTGGTGCTCATGAATAGTTACTGGGTTGGTGCTCGGCAAAGGGGTTTGAAGCTCCTATGGGTTGGTGCTCACAAATTGTAGCTAGATTGGTACTTGGCAAAGGGGTATGGTGCTCCTATGGGTTTGTTCTGATGAATATACTTGAGATTGTTCTCCATGGTTTTTCCCCCATTGGGTTTCCACATTATATTTGGTGTCTCTCTCTATCTTGTGTGATGTTTATTATTTGAGTTTTATTGCATATCTTGAATTTTTGATTAAGTGGAATTTGATAAAGGTAGAATTTTATAAGATATATGATATGCTGATTCACCCCCCCTCTCAGTATATCTCATGCTTAATAATTGGTATCAGAGTAGGTTCCTTTTTGAAAAGTTTCACAGCTTGAAGGTAGATCGGGAAAGCATGATGGCTGGGTCACAGGAAGGATTTTCTATAGATAATGCACCTTTGTTTGATGGAATGAATTATGCTTTTTGGAGAATGAGAATGAAAGTTTATTTGATGGCCCTTGGATTTGACATATGGAAATCAGTGGTGCAGGAATATGAAGAGCCACAGACATCTACAATTACTTCAGTAGAAAATAAGGCAAGTGAATGTTATGCTAAAGCTTTAAATGCTATTTTATGTGGTTTATGTGAATTTGAATTTGTTAAAGTTATGCAATGTAAATCTGCTCATGAAACTTGGGTAAAAGTTGAGAATATTTACAAATTTGGTGGAAAGGTTCAGTAAGCTAAGTTGCAGACTTTTAGAAGGCAGTTTGAAAGTTTGAAGATGGAAGAAGAAGATGATATAGCAAATTATCTTTGAGAGTTGATCGAGTCATAAATCAAATTCAAGGTCTTGGAGAAACATTGGATGAGTCAATGGTGGTGCAAAAGGTTTTGAGATCTCTACCAATGATATATGATGCAAAATTTTTATCAATTGAGGAGATGAAGAATTTAGCCAAGCTAAAAATGGATGAGCTTCATGGTATTCTCATGACATATGAGATGCAGATAGAACAAGATAAACCCTTAAAGAGAGAAGTGGCTTTCAAAACATCAAAGAAGGAGAAAGCTAAGATTCAAGAATCAAGTGATAGTTCCAGTGATGATGAAGATGACAATGGAGCACTTTTCATTATCAAGCCGAAACAAGGAATAGGCAAATATCAAGGAAAATTACCTTTTAAATGTTTTAATTATGGAAAGATTGGACATTTTTCAGCTAGATGCCCAGATAAAGTTAAAGATGATAAAGTAGAAAAGCCTACATACAAGAATAATTTCAAAGGCAAATCTAAGAAGGGATTCGAGAAGAAGAGCTTGTATTCTAAGGATCCTAGCTCAGTCGAAGATAGTGGAGTCAGTGATTCAGAAGAAGAAGAGATTATATTCATGGCATACATGAAGGTGATCAAGAAGAAGAAGAGGAGGAAGCTAAAGTGAATATGGAAGGAGAGCTCATTTGTGCCTTAGAAGAGTTAGAAGCTATTCAGAAGAAAAATCAAAGATTAAAGCACCAAATCAAGAAAAATGAACAAGAGTCAAAGGAAATGATTGAAGATCTACAAGCACACTTTCAAGAAGCCAAGAAGAATGAAGAAGATCTCACAACATAGTTGGAAATAACAAGAAAATATTGTGAAAGGTATGTTATTGAAATTGCCTCTTTAAAAGAAGATATTAAGAAAGCAGTCAGTGATAAAGTAGTCAGTGATTCAAAATTTGAAGATAGCACTAACATGCTGAATAAGATATTTGAAAGTTAAAATGCATATTCAAATAAGATAGGGATCAGTTTTGAAAAGAAAAAGGGCTATGCTAAAGCTCTTACACAAGAGGAAACAAAAAGGGGAGAAGTGAAGAATACAGAGGACATTCCAAATAGAGAAGGCTGGAAGGAACAAAGTTACAAAAGGCAATCAGGTCAGAGATATACAGACAAGTCTTACTTTTATGGATATTGTTTTTATTGTAATGGATATGGTCACAAGAAATTATAATGTAGAAAAAGAGATAACAATTTCAGAAATAAGGAGAAGGAAAGTCAAGTAGAGTCAAGCAGAAGCCACAACTCTTTTGCTCCTATATCAAGCTTTGATGAAGAGACCATAGTGTGCTACAAGTGCAACAACTTTGGACACATAGATCGGTATTGCAAAAGCATGTTCGAGTCAGTTTAGAAGGATCAAAGTTTCAAAGCTCCATTCATCAAGAAGAAGGATCAAAGTGTCAAAGCTCCATTCATCAGGAAGAAGGTTCAAACATGTTCATGGCAGAAGAAACAACCCGAAGATTCTATGATGGTGTAGATAACTCTGCATGTGAGAGGTAAAGATCAGCCATGGTTAATTGATATTAGATGTTTGAGGTATATGATAGGTGATAAAATTAAGTTCATTACTTTAAAGAAGATCAATGGTGGTACAGTGAGATTCAGAGATAAAACCACTGCCAAGATAGTAAGAAAAGGTACTTTGAGTTTGGATTATGGTAGAACTAAGACTAAGAATGTTTTGTAAGCATAATCTATTGAGTGTAAGTCAAATATGTGATCAAGAATACACCTTAAATTTTAATGCAGAAGGTTTTTAGATTAGAAGGAAATATTCAAATGAGTTGATTGTAGATTCTCAAAGGATAGGCGATGTTTTAATCAGATATCTTCTCAAAGACATGCAAGAGGAGTTGGGAGTAACTTCTATTACTTCCTGCCATTGATGTTCAACATCAAGTGAGGGGGAGCTAAGTGTTAGCTCTAGGTAGGCCCTTTGCCATTGATGTCAAAGGGGTAGAATAATAGGTATAGGTGTAGAAAATAGGTATAGGTTGCTACAGTAAGGGGGAGTTATTGTATGTTTTCAGATGACAGGATGTGGCAGTTTCAATATTGAGGTTGCCATTAATGACAAAGGGGGAGATTATTGGAAATATTGTCATTGATGTTAAAGGTTTAGCATTATTGGTGATAAAGGCCCCATTGCATTTAATGTTGTTTATCCTGGCTAATGTGAGTTAATATTTATTTAATATTAACAAATATATTTTTGGTTGCATATGAGACAAAATAAGGGCCCAAAGAGAAGTTGAAGAGCCACGGGGTAAAGATAAAAGAAGGATGGGATGCATTTTCCCATGAAGAGTCATCTTGGGGAATACCAAGAGTCACCAAGTGAAGACAAAAGAGTAAGGGCACAATTTCTTATGAAGGGACACTTTGAGGAATACGAAAAGTCACCAAAGATAAGGACAAAAGTGGGAAGGACGTTTTTGGTCATTAAGGGTCACCACATGACTTTTCAAAGGCTTGAATATGAAGTTCATCCAAGATTGGCACCATTTTCCATGAGGATTGAAGGGTCACAAAGGGGGAAGGCCAAAGGTCATTTGGAAAGCTATAAATAAAGGCTTGAGAAGCCATTTGTAATATGAGAGATAGAGGTTGATTTGATATTATAATATCTAGTTTAGAAGAGCAATTGTGAGAGATGAATATGATTCGTATTTGTTATATCTAGCTTAGAAGAGCAAAGGTGAGAGAGAGGAAGGAGATGTTGTATTGATCTATCATTTGTTGAGATAGCAACATTGAGAGATAGGTGTGTGGTATACACAAAGGGGTTGGTGCTCCCGTGGGTTGGTGCTCCTGTGGGTTGGTGCTCAGCAAAGGGGTTGGTGCTCACGAATAGTTGTTGGGTTGGTGCTTGGCAAAGGTGTTTGAAGTTCCTATGGGTTTGTGCTCACGAATTATAGTTGGGTTGGTACTCAGAAAAGGGGTATGGTACTCTTGTGGGTTTGTTCTCATGAATATACTTGAGATTGTTCTCCGTGGTTTTTCCCACATTGGGTTTCCACATTATATCTGGTGTCTCTCTATCTTGTGTGATGTTTATTGTTTGAGTTTTATTGCATATCTTGAATGTATGATTAAGTGGAATTTGATAAAGGGAAAGTTTTATAAGATATATGATATATTGATTCACCCCCCCTCTCAGTATATCCCGCGCTTAACAATAATATAGTTTTTAGCATGTAGACACAAATTATAGAGCATAAAATCAATAAAACATAGTAAAAAATAGTCATACATAGATTAGTTATAGTTTTCTTAGAAAAATCATAGAATGACACTAGCACAATACACTACTATCCAAGGGACCATACTAATGTCTAGTATCCCTAGAAATAAGAAAATCTAGATTAGCCAAAAGGGTACAATAGTTAAAATTTACATTTATATTGTATCAGTCACATATTATTAGTTAAAGTTTTATAAGATATATGATATACTAATTCACCCCCCTCTCAGTATATCCCGTGCTTAACAATAATATAGTTTTTAGCATGTAGACACAAATTATAGAGCATAAAATCAATAAAACATAGTAAAAAATAGTCATACATAGATTAGTTATAGTTTGCTTTGAAAAATCATAGAATGACACTAGCACAATACACTACTATCCAAGGGACCATACTAATGTCTAATATCCCTAGAAATAATAAAATCTAGATTAGCCAAAAGGGTACAATAGTTAAAATTTAGGTTTATATTGTATCAGTCACATATTATTAGTTATGCTAAGTCTATTCTCATTTTTACACATAATCATACTAGTTTTCTCATATTGGGTCATCACACGACATGATCACTCTTAATTTAGTTTTAGATATGCTTAGATATAGATTACTTTAACTCAGTCTGGAATCCATATGCACTAATATCAAAATTGGGGGTATGTACATGGTAAATTATTTGTGTATGCTCACTTTTACACCATTTGATTAGATGAATGAAATTTTCCATGACACTATCTATATTCTTAATCATGTTGACATGTTTTTCCATTGATGTTAAGTTTGATGTCATTGATGTCAAGGTGCATCTAGTAAAGATGCATGGTGAGTGGTTTTTGATGTATGAGCTTGTGAGCTTGATGTGACAAGATCACTATGATGGTATGATGACAAGTAGGTATTCAAGAGTACTTTTGAGAGTAAGGTTAGTTGGTAGTGATATGAGTATGTTATGAATGGTCTTATGTCATCTTGAGTGATACCCTTGAGGTCAGTATGTTTGAGCATAGTTAAAATGTCTTGTGAAGCCTAGTCTAGACCTTATGAGAAGGTATGCGTGGGTAGCATGGTGGAGTGATGTAAGCATGGAAGGTGAAATTCATGGAATTAATTTGAATACAAATAACATATACATAATAAAAATAGTGTATGAATATTTTCAAATTAAACCATGTGACATGATGCATTTGAAGGCAAGAGAGAATTTGAAGGCAAGAAAGAATTTAAAGGCAAGAGAGAATTTGAAGGAAATAAATAATTATAAGAAAAGTAACGTATTTTGGTTGCATGAATGTACATGTCAAAGTTTCATATGACTGATTATTTTTTCATTTATTGAGGTCATATCAAGGAAGGAATAGGTCAAGGTGTCAAGTGCATTCGAAGCTTGAGCTTAGTTATAACATGGTGAAGGTATGGACATGGTGACTTGGTGATATTATTTTACACAATAATGAGTGGTTGTAAGAGGTTTATTGAGAATTTATGTGAGGCATTCGAACCCTCATGAGAGTTTTAAGATGAGCCTATAGAGGTAGGACCTTTAGTCTTGATCTGCATCTAGACCTCTCTTAAACCATGTCTAGCCTAATCAGGTATCATTATCTATTATGGAATCATGTGAAGGATGTATGATAGTTTTTAATCATTATATTTAGATTTTTATCATGAAAATGAGGTGTTGAGTGCATGGAAAGAGGCATGAAGGTCAGTTTTAAGGCCTAATATGGTTAGCAGGTCAAGATCTAGAGACCAAAGAGAGAGAAAATGGCATAATAAAGGGTCATGATATTATTTAAATGTTTTTGTAGTTCATTTAAGGATTTTTAAAGGTTAGGTAATTTTTTTCAAGTTTCTCATGTAGTTTGAGGTTCTAGTTTGAAGGACAAGGCATGAAAATTTGTTTGGAGGTCTCTTGAGTGCTTAGAATTAAGGGTTATTAACCCAATAAGGTTTTTATTATGTTAATTATCTCATAAAAACTTAGAATTAGAACATAATAACTTCATGTTACATGGGTAATGTTCTTATCTCAAAATTCCAAGCATTATTTTTTTATTGAGGGGTTATGATTTATAAACAATTGTTAACACTACAGACAAGTTTAAACCCACTTAAAACCCTAATAGGGACCTAATGTTTAATATGTTGATAAAATTTGCCCAAAATGGATTTTTGTACTTAATTAATCTATTTTATATTATATTTTACTCTCACAGGTACCTCCAATGGTATTGGTTACAGAGAGGAGAGAGAAAATGTTGAGTTACAATCTTATTTCTTAAGAAGTTGTTATAGTTATCAAAAGTTGTATAGGAAATAGTAATAAAATAGATTGAGGAAGAAGGTATATACTCTTGTTTCATGTCCAAAACTTTTTATTGATAGGTTTCAACCCTAAAGTGTGATAAAATGGTCATTAAAGATAGCCAACCGCTAATAGGCCAAATAGTGTAAATAGTGAAAAACCTAGACAATAGTGAGAAGATGAATTGGAATGTGTTTTAATAATATAATGATGAAAAAAAGCACATGGATATATATTTTTTAGAATATTATGTCTTATTAATTCTTATTAGAGAGTTTGAAATTTAGGTATAGTGGTGAAAATAATGAATACAAAATGTCTAGTCTGACTGAGTGAGATCTTTATGTTGTGAGGTCAACAGATTAGTCTATAAGACCAATAGTTTCCACTAGACCATATGATGTTTATATTTAAATATGGTCTAGAGAGAGCATAATTTTAATTCATTTTAATTCTTTGAAATTTTTCATATAGGTGTTGATGATCAATGTTTCATGACTATGTTTTGATGTAATTTGGCAGTTTTAAGTGAGTGAAGTGCAGAGGTGTTTTTGAAACCTTAAATTATGAGTGGAAGTGTATAATTAATTTTATGATGAACCTAATTCCATTTATACTATTTATATATAATTATTTTATAATATTTTAGTTTCTTAAATATGTTTGAGCTTTATTATTTTAAGAGATGTTTTGAGGCACACAAGCCTAATAGGGTTTTTTGTCCTAAAGAAAGTTTCAAAGTATGAAAAAAGGATGCAGATCTAAAAAATCATGGAAGAGGTAAGAGGATTTTATTTATTAAATTCTTTAATGTTTTTAAAGAGTTTAATAAATCCATCTAAGCTCAATAGAATCAAATTTTGTCATTAAGAGATAGACGTAAGGTAATTGAGTCTCCATGAGACCTAAAAGAGAAATGTGGCATAATTAAGTCATGACATATGAAAAAGGACTCAAATATCCTTTCATTCATGTCTAAAATATGTACTAATAGATATTCTATGGTTGACTTAATAGGTTAAGTGTGTATGGTTGACTAAGTGGTATATGAAAAAGGACTGATATATATACAAGGCAGGATTAAGCCTATAAAAGTAAGTGTTTTCACGTGGATTTATACACTTTGAGGAGATATATTATCTCTCCTAATACAAGTGTAATAATTTAAACACCTATAGGCTTGTGGGTAGCAAAAGTATGAGGTGAATATCTAGATAGGGCTAGCTCCCTTGATGTACCAATTTGTATTGCTACTACACCTAAACTTTGGGGGGCAAAGGGAGAGAGAAAATTGAATTAAAACTATAATAAAGGAGGCGATACACCAAATAAGATGATGAATCCAACCAGCTACATGTTACACATGAAACCAAGAGACTAATGAAACATACACTTATCCATTCCATATCTTCTCACATCAATATTAAATTATGAGGTTATTTATGGATGTGCAGGCTAGGAGGACTAGATAAGAGGACTTGAATGGTACTAGTAAATATAATAACTCACTCAACCTTGACACTTTATATAACACTTCACTTTCCATGTAATAAGAATCTTTCCAACTACAAATAGGGTGAAAAAATGAAATAACATGTTAAGGAAACAAGAGCTATCACTTAAGCAACATAAATCATCTAATTAAAACACACTATAAATAGTCATTAAGAGGTAAAAATCATTATTATTATTGATCAAATGGTATTAAAATTAGTATGGCTTCACCATACTCATGTGTATCATAAGTTACAATGGCCAAAATGGCTAATTCTTATAGAACTTGAGAGAGAGAGAGAGAGAGAGAGAGAGAGAGAGAGAGAGAGAGAGAGAGAGAGAGAGAGAGAGAGAGAGAGAGAGAGAGAGAGAGAGAGAGAGAGAGAGAGAGAGAGGAGAAGCGAGAAGTCTAAGGGTCATAAGGAAACTTGTCAAGATAAAAAAAGGAGTTACTTGTTCATGAGAAGAGTATGTGAGATGAGCCATGCAATTTTAGAAGGAACAAGTGTATTTCCAGGTCATGAAACTCTTGCAAAGTGGTATGAAAGCTCTCATTCTAACTCAAAAAATTACCTTCATGATTTAGACCTATTTGAACATCCAAAAACTAATTAGGAATAGGTTTTATGATTCAAAAGAAGGGGAAGGTTTGAATACATGCCTCTCCATGCATTAGTTGTAGGCTTGATAATCTAGAATCATTTGGTAATGATCCATCATCATTTGTAATTCAAAAAACTCTTCCTTCATGCACCCTACATAGTTGGCCTCAAAAAAAATATCAATTTTCCATGAAAATATATCGGAGGGATTGTATGACACCTTTTAATATATTTCATGGAATTAGAGGCATTAGGTAGACCTTAAAATCAGCTCACTTGAAGTTTTCAACCCTTTTTACTACCTTAGTCACTATGCCAATTTTGACTGGCTGAGATGAAGCAACTAGTTAAGGCACTTATGTGTTGTGTCAAGGCATGAAATTAACATTAGAAGTTATCTTTAAGTCTTAATATTCCAATCCATCTGATTTGAATATTTTGAAACCTCCTAAAACTTGTACAACACACAAAATAGTAGAAAATACCCTATTTTGTACTCCATCCATATAGTTCCATACAACTCAAAAGAATGGGAAGAATATTGAAAGAGTCCTATGTAATTTAAAATTAATTTCATGGTCAAGATAGTCCATTATAATATATTTCCAACCTCATTTCTCCAAACTAATCACTATCAAGGGTTTGTAAGGGTTTTAGCCTATTTTAACCTCTTAAGCTTTGTTCATAAATTTTGGATTTTAAACTTAAAAAAAAACATCCACAAGAAGTTTGTTTAAAACATTTTATAACACTTTTAATCTTATTTATCCCCCACGAAAATCATCAAAAGAGATGTGAGCTTCCAAACTTCTCTTATCAAGCTTGTTTTCACATTTTGCACAAGTTTGAGTTTTTTTTCAAGAAAAATTGGATTCCCATATAAATCATCTACTTTAAATATCTTGAACACATATATCTCCATCCTATAAACATGTCTTGTTTAACTACAATAAACTCTTAGATCTAAAAGTGGCATTGGCTCTCCTTTTGGCTTCTAGGCCTAGTCATGTTTTATATGCTTGTATGTACCTTAAAAGCACAAAATGAGTTTTTTATGGTTATCCATACATAAAAAATATTTATAAACTCTTATAATACCATATTAATATTCCCATATTCATTTTATTTCTCATCTCATGCCACAATTAGAATTGACCCTCCATTTAGCCTGTAGGCCTAAAAAGGCCTAGTAGGCTTGACTACAAATGTAAGGGTTTAGACCTCCCTATTGGGATTATTTACTCTTCCCTTGGTATCCATGTTTTTATGGATGTTTTACATCCTTCCAAACATTCTTGAGATGTTCCCTATAACTTATTTTCTACCTTTCTCATCCATTTCACCAAAATTGTAGCTTTTGTGCCTAAGGGGAGTGCCCTCTATCTAAGACAAAATAGAGGGTACTTCCCCTATTTTTGAAGATAAAAAAGAATTTTTATGGGATTATCCAACCCATTAGGATTATTTTTACAAAAAATTATCCTTTAATTATGCCATTTTACCATTAAAAGGATTTGAAAACTGAGACAGACCAGAAAAAGGTAGACTATGTTTATGGTTTCCTCATATAGATTGTGTGATACCTATCTAGAGCCATTTCTCTTCATGTTTCCAACTCATGAGGATTAAATGAGAGTATTATAGTCATGATATAGTGTTATATGCTTTCTCATCACTCTAAACCTCCATGTTCCTTCCATACATTCTACCTAGTCAAGACTGAGTGTGACTTCCTTGACTATATTTTTTCCTTAGAGGGGATACCTATAGGTATAGATGTATAATTTGAGCTTGAAATTAAGTATTATGATCCATTAATATTTTTTAAGGTAAAATTGACATCTATTTGGACCTAATTTTTCACTTAATTAGATCTAGGCCATCACTTAGAGCTCAAATCTACTTATTGTTTGTCAAAAACTAGTCATAGTCAACTATAGGTCAAAATATCCTATAGTTGTCTTGCATATAACCTAGGCCTTAAAGGAAGTGAAAAAAACCCTCCTTGAATCTCTCCAAACCATTTTATAATTACACCCACCTTCCAATCTTGGAGTAAAGTCCATTATCAAAGCTACCTAGCCTACTCTCCAAGGTGACCCTACAACCAGCATGTAAGTGCATATTTGTGATGAAAAGAGGCCTGTAGGTGTAGATGGGAAACAAAGTATTACTTATCATCTCATTTTTCTGGTCATTTAGATCATATATGTTACTTTAACCACTTTGAACCATTCACATATGTTGGTACGACATAGTATTATAACATTGGGTGAAGAGTTAATTTTAGGAACTCCAAGCTTGTAGGTTTCACTAATGAACTTTAGTGAATAAATGTCATATTAGAGCCCCTTCAAAACTTGGTTCTACTAATAATATTCCCTAAAAATTATGTATATTAATCCTTATATGTAGAGGATGTAATACTTGATTATCTAAATGCCTCAAAATCATTTGAAACTCTCTTATATGACATCTACAAAACCCCTAAGTTCTCTATTTTACACATTTAGGGAAAAGAGCCCTGAATACTATCAGCTCACTTTTGATCATGGTTCTCATTTAATTTTCCAATATATCTTTCCAAATAGCTATTCCATGGATTTTTAGTCATAATAAGACCTTAAGGAGGTTGTCACCAGATGTTTTAATCTCCATACAAGCATCTTAGTCCCCTGTTTAGCCACATGTACGTGGATATTTACACATTGTTGACCAATTTTGACCTTTGGATCAAAATTGGGCACCCCTAGTAAAAAAATTTCATTTTTTAGGTATATAATTGGGTATAATATATTTTCATAAGGTTTTTTTATAGGTCTTTTTATTCCTTTTAATGTTATATTAATCTTGGTCACCTTTTTCATTAGTCTATCATGTCATTTGGGGTCATTTCACAGGTCTAAATAGTGCATTTAATGCTTTGTACAAGTTTCTTGGAAAAATTTCAAGTGTCAAAGAGTTTTATCATGTGTCATTTATCTTAAGAGGTCTATATTAACCGTCACTAACTAAAAATTGGTAGATGTTTTAGAAGAAAGTTTTTTTGGAAAAGAAAGAGAAAGAGGCACTTGTATGACCTCCTTGGGAAGTGTGCCATTTATAAAACATGTAAATGTGAATATATAGATCATAAAAACTTAAATACACATTTTTAATGATCTTAAATCATCATTTCCAAGCCAAAACCATTCAACTCTCTTCTTGCTCTTTCTGGCAGACTGAAGTGACTTGTAAGTTTTTGCTTGGTACAGCTAACACAGAGGGTTTCAAGTAGAATAATTGTTTGAGGTTGTTCTGCACTTAGATAACTTCAAATATATATATATATATATATATATATATATTTTTATAAATGGTCAACTGTGCTTCATAAATCATCCATTAAGTGGACTATTCAAAATTGCCTATCAATCAATGTAT